>PVKM010010081.1:0-35549 GCA_004027735.1 Carollia perspicillata | reverse complement strand
ATAAAGGAGAACTTCCCCAATCTGGCAAAGGAAATAGACTTCCAGGAAGTCCAGGAAGCTCAGAGAGTCCCAAAGAAGGTGGACCCAAGGAGGAACACACCAAGACACAACATAATTACATTAGCCAAGATTAAAATGAAGGAGAGAATCCTAGAAGCAGCAAGAGATAAGGGGATGGTCACCTACAAAAGAGTTCCCATCATACTGTCAGCTGATTTCTCAAAAGAGACCCTGCAGGCAAGAAGGGGCTGGAAAGAAGTCTTCCAAGTCATGAAAGGCAAGGACCTACATCCAAGACTGCTCTATCCAGCAAAATTTTCATTTAGAATGGAAGGGCAGATAAAGTGCTTCCCAGATAAGATCAAGTTCAAGGAGTTCATCATCACCAAGCCCTTATTATATGAAATGTTAAAGGGACTTATTTAAGAAAAAGAAGATAAAAAACAGGTACAGTAAAATGACAGCAAACTCACAGTTATTAACATTTACACCAAAAACAAAAGCAGACTAAGCGGTCACCTAAAACAGGAGCAGAGCCACAGAAATGGAGATCAGGTGGAAGGTTAGCAACAGGGGAGTGGGAGGAGAGGGTGGGGAGAAGGTACAGAGAATAAGTAGCATAGATGGTGGGGAGAAAATAGACAGGAAGAGGGCAAGAGTAGTGTGGGAAATGTAGAAGCTAAAGAACTTATGACACATGGACATGAACTAAAGGGGGGAGTGTGGGTGGGAGGGGGTGTGCAGGGAGGAGGGGAGTGAAGGGGGGAAATGGGACAACTGCAATGGCATAATCAATAAGATATATTTAAAAAATTAGTATTTCTAAAATTTTACTCCAAGATGTTTCTCTTTTGAGACTAAATTCAAATTTTGTTTCTTAACACCTAGCTCTGGAGAGTAACTTACATGAGTCATTTCATTACTCTGACACTTATTTTTCTCATTTCTGGAGCGGGGATGATGGTGCCTACTGTATGAGGCTGCCCACGAAATCAGAGCGCGCATGAGCACTTAGCATAATGCTCACACAGTGGCTCTCACAAGATGTGCTGTATTTGGACACCTTGAGAGATCTTTAAGAAGCACCTATATTTCAAGATATGTGTGAAATACTGAGTATCGTATCCACTTAATAATGATTATTTAAGAAGGGATAAGATGTTTTGTACGTGATCAGTTTTTTCTAAAAACACGTCATACTTTAGCGACCCTGGTGGTGTCAGCGTTACTGTTCTGCGAATCTGAGGCGGAAAGCAGGACCGCTGTGTTAAGGACGCTATGCTGTGGGATGCTTTCCAAGTTTGTTTTCAAGTCCCACAGTGGTCTGCAAGGAAGCACTGAATCCTAATGCAATTATAGAATCAGCTCATCCCACCAGATGAATCCGGGGGGTTGGTTACTTCACGCTGGAGTCAGTGAAGACTTCCAACGTGGCTCCTGAAGACCCCCACCGATGCCGAGTTCTCGTGAGGTCGTCGCGGCAAACGCTTCTCCCCAAAGTTAAAAACAAACAAACATGCTTTTCAGCGTCTTAATGGATTAATCTCTGAATATGAAAAACAACAAATTCAACCTAAAGTCAACATTCTATATGTATTAAGTTGCAAAAAAACTGAATGCTTTTCTAGCCAGCCTCCTGGATGGTCCCACGGTTCCTCCTCATTCCCTTGGGGATGGTACCGGGCTCTCAATACCGCCTCTCAGCCAAGATTGCCAAATACACGCCGGCAGCTCAGACTTCTCTCTGGACTTCACTATTCAACAGTCTCCCGGATGTTTCCTCTAAACGTCCAGCACGTTCAAAAACGCCTCCGGGTCTTCCTTTCAAAACCTGCTCCTCCCCAGGCTCCTCATCCCAGGTAATGACATTTCCACCCTCCAGCTGCTTGTGCCTAGTCTGGAGTCATTCGGTTTTATTTTTTAAGAGTTTATTTATTTATATATATATTTTTAAAGATTTTTATTTACTTATTTTTAAGAGGGAGGGGAAGGGAAGGAGAAGTAGAGGGAGAGAAACATCAACATGTTTCTCATGCTCCTCCAACAGGGGACCCGGCCCACAACCCAGGCGTGTACCCTGACTGGGAATTGAACCGGCAACCCTTTGGTTTGCAGGCTGGCACTCAGTCCACTGAGCCACAACAGCCAGGCCATTTATTTATATTTTTTAAAAGAGGTTTTATTTTTTAGACAGAGGGGAAGGGAGGGAGAGAAACATCAAGGTGTGGTTGCCTCTTGTACACCCCCAACTGGGGACCTGGCCAGCAACCTGGCAAGTGCCCTGACTGTGAGTCGAACCAGAAACCTTTTGGTACTCAGGCTAGAGCTCAATCCACTGAGCCACACCAGCCAAGGCTATTTATTTAGTTTTAGAGAGAAGGGAAGGGAGGGAGAAAGAGAGGGAGAGAAACATACATCAGTTACCTCTTGCAAGCCCCCAACCAGGGACCTGGTGGGAATGGAACTGGAGACCTTGCAGTTTGCAGGATGATGCCCAGCCCACTGAGCCACACAAGTCAGGGCTCTGGCTCATTCTTGAAGCCTCCCTTTCTCTCACAAATCACATCAGATTTGCTGGAAATCCTCTTGGCTTTACCTTCAGAATACACCTAGGATTCTCTAACCTCTCTCAGTCTCTACTGCTACCACCCTGAGTCCAAGCCTCTGTCGCCTCTGGCCTGGGCTGCTACAATTAGCCTCCCCAGTGGCCCTTCCTGCCGTCCACTCTCAGAGCAGCAAACAAATCGATGGTAAACCCTGCAGTGGCTTCCTTGCTCCCTCTGCTGCAGCGGCCCGGCAGACTTGCCGTTCTTGGAACACGCACGGGCATGGCACGCTCACGTCCTAGGTAGGCCCTGCTGCAGCTCTTTCCCCAGGTGGCCCAGGGCCCCACCCTCACCTCTTTCAAGTCTGCTGAAATGTCACCTTTCCATGGAGGCTTATCTTGATCACCATAATTTAAACTGCAAACTACCCAAACACTCCCGAGCCCTCTTGTCTTGCACTCCCTCTTTTCCTAGCAAGATCTGCCTGGCATACTTACTTGTGTTAATCATTAGCCTCTATCTTCTCCTTGCATGGATGCAAACTCCGTGAGTGAGGGATTTGTTCACTGACACCTCCCATAGGCCAGAAGGTTGTTCAGGAAATAAGACAGGGATGGATCAGGTACGCAGCATCTTACTCCTTAAATAATCGTTACGTAAGAGTGGCGCACGTGGGCGCTCAAATATTTGCAGATACAAAGCATGTGAACAGCGTCCCTCCCGTCTTCGAGTGTGCCCACAGTCTGGTTGAAAGGCAGCGTGGACACCGGGAAGATAAGTGTCAGTACATGACAGTCAGCACACACTGATTAATACCAAGAGAAGGTGATGGTTCAGGACATTACGAATGACACGTGAAAGTCGGGGAAGTGCCACAGAAGTCTAGAGAGGTAATTTTTAAATATGGGGAGAAGGTGCTCACACCTCTTTGAAAATCTGATGAAAGCTACAGACTGCAAAAATTATACCGTATTCTTCAGACTATAAGATGCACTTTCCTCCCCAAATTTGGGAGGAACATGGAGGTGCATCTTATAGTCTGAATGCAGCTTACCTGGCTAACCGTGGGTGGGGAGGCGGCCTATGTTATTTATGTTATTAAATATTTTACCACATTTTTTGCTTCAAAAATTTTTTTCCTATTTTCCTCCTCTAAAACCTAGGTGCGTCTTACGGTCCGGTGCGTCTCATAGTCTGAAAAATACTAATGAATAGGTACACAAACTTTTGAATATCATTACAAAGAATTTAAACATTTTCGGAAGCCAGCCATATGTCCTGAATTGAGAATCCTCGGTTTCAAACATGGTTTTAGCACCTAGGGCAGGGCTGTCAGACTCATTCTCACCAGGGGCCACATCAGCCTGGAGGTTGCCTTCAGAGGGCCAAATATAATTTTAGGACTGTATAATGTACCTACTCCTTAACTGTTAGGCGAGAGCTCAGTGCTGCCGCCAGGTAGAAACTGGGTGCCAGGCCAGATTAAACAAGGTGGGGGGCTGGATTCGGCCCACGGGCCTTGTTTGCCACTTGCGACCTAGGGTTTGGGAATGGCAAAGTGGAGACGGCACTTACGCAAGTTCCGGAGAACCAGCTGGGAAGGGGACAGCAGAGGGAAGCAGGTTCTTTTCAAGCAGGAGGAAGCCAAGGGCGAGGGTGGAGCACAGTCACTGGCACGCAGGGGCTCTGCAACACCTGAGCGAGGGCTGCCAGCTCTGGGTGCGTGACTTAAACCACATGGCTATTGCAGGCCGTTGAAAGTTTCCAGGTGCACAAACACAAGGTCTGAAGTATCGTTTTAAGAACATTATTTTGGGCCATGGCTGGTGTGGCTCAGTTGATTGAGTGCTGGCTTGTGAACTGAAAGGTTGCTGGTTCGATTCCCAGTCAGGGCACGTGCCTGGGTTGTGGGCCAGGTCCCCAGTAACGGGGAGTGAGAGGCAACCACACATGGATGTTTCTCTCCCTCTCTTCCTCCCTCCCTCCCTCTCTAAAAATAAATAAATAAAATATTTAAAAAAAGAAAATTAATGTAGAAGTTGTTTATAAGAGCAAAGTTGAGAGAAAAAGTGAAATTAAGGAAATCATTCGTAAAGTCATTATATATATGCTTCAAGTTCAAAGAATAGGAACAGAAACTGATAAAGTTTAGAAAGGAATGAATTTGAGGCACAAATCCAGTTAGAAACTCCCAGTACGAAACTGAAAATCAGAAATGAACTTCAGGTCAAGTTCAGTCATACAAACTCGGGTGTTATTTACTAAATCATTGAGTGTGGAGCAGTAAAAAAGTACAAGGAAAAAGTGTTAAGATGAGAGATGATTCAAAGGCTTTGGATGGGACGAAGTGAACGGTCTGTTTTAATTGTGATCAAAATAAAATATGTTAGTTATATAGAATAAAACTCTAATAGAATATAGGTATTATGGGTAATTGAAAGTTGTGGTTGAGGGCTAATAAACTTTTTTGTTTTAATGTTTGCTTGCTGAGTTATTTTTTTCCTCCAAAAAGTATTATGATGCTTTTCCCCCCTTGATAATAAGGGAACACAGCTGAATTAGTTTTAGATGATTCAGGATGTCACTATCCCTCAAAGTGATCATTATAAATACATGTTTTCAATGTAAAATAACTCAGTTACATAAATTGGGATAAATCCATGGTGACCACAGAAGACATTCTGGTATTTTAAAAGACTCCTGATGTCTACTTGACTCTTAGGTAAATGCCGGTAACATCAAAACAGTAAAAACAAAAACAATTTAAAGTATTTTAGAGATCTATTAATTAAGTAGAATTTTAGTGCTTTTTTTGTCAACATGTAGGAAGGATAAGGGGTGTTAGTGTCAAATGCATTATTACATCATTGGCAGTTTCCACTGGCATCTACCTGCTTTGTGATACATAAAATGATTACAATTTAGACTCCTCTTACTTTAGAACTTAGCTCCCTCCCCTTCTTCTGTGACTGTCCAGCTATGATGTGACCTTAAAGGAATAGTTCATTCTAGCCCTAACAAATGTTGCCCCCCCCCTGTCCCGGAATTCTATCAGAATGTTTCTGCCACTTCAGAAACTTGCTTATTGTAGTGCAACAGGCCAAGAAGCTCAGGTATAAATTACGGTTTCACCTTCAACAAGTGTGCTTCTCCTTACATACCTAGACACAGTACAGCACAGTACATTCACAAAACTAGGTCTGGGAAACAATTTTGCGGGTTCCTCTTGAGCCTTTAAAAAATCATTGGTCTCAAAATTTACTTTTTTAAAGATTTTATTTTATTTATTTATAGAGAGAGGGGAAGGGAGTGAGAAAGAGAGAAACATCAATGTGTGATTGCCTCTCATGTGGCGTCCACTGGGGACCTGGCCCGCAACCCAGGCATGTGCTCTGACTGGGAATCAAACTGGCGACTCTTGGGTTCACAGCCTGCGCTCAATCCACTGAGCTACACCAGCCAGGGCTCTAAATTTATTCCCTTACTCTCCCCCTTTAAACATCTGGTGAAGACAAACTTAGCATAAGTGCCGACACAACCTACCTTTCTTAAAATCAGCCAACACTCACTATTATAGGTATTCAGATATTTGACTTGCAAACACATGTGCTGTGTCCACATATAACCTACTCTTTCGCTATCGCCTGAGAAGCATGGTGAAGCGCAAAAATCGGGTCCCCAAGGTAGCTTCTTGGAAACTGACACAGGTCGGTGCCCAGGGGATCCCGACTGTTATCCTGGGTGCCCGAGGAGAAGCCCCAAGGAATGGGGACCACCCTCGCCCCCTCCCCAAGGCAGAACATTGGGGCTCCAGCGCTCCCCTCGCGGCAGAAGGGGGCGGCGGCCGAGGCTGCTCTGTTCCCCAGATCCCCGGGTCTCAGGGCCCCTCGGGGCAGAGCCGCACCGAGCCAACCTCCACGATCCCGACCGCAGCCCGGTGACCTCTTCCTTCACGCTACTCCAGCCGGGCCGCTGTGGCAAAGGCCTGCGCACCACTACTCCGCCCCAGGGCGGAGCCGGCCTTACCTGTGTCGCCTAGGGACAGACTCAGGCCGCGCCCAGGGGAGGAGCCTGCGGACGCCCCGCCGCGTGGAGCGCCAGGTGAGCACGCCTGCGCAGTCCGGCCGTAAACAAGCCCGCCCCTTCCCCTCGGCCAGCCTATGCCGGGCGGGCTCGCCGGTGGGCGGGGCCACGGCGAAGAGGCGGGGGCAGAGCGCCAGCCCGGGACGGCGCCTGCGCGGTGGGCGTGATCCGGGCACTCAGGGCAGGATGAACGCTGCTTTCCAAGATGGCGACGGAGGGAGGAGGGAAGGAGATGAACGAGATTAAGACCCAATTCACCACCCGGGAAGGTCTGTACAAGTTGCTGCCGCACTCGGAGTACAGCCGGCCCAACCGGGTGCCCTTCAACTCGCAGGGATCCAACCCTGTCCGCGTCTCCTTCGTAAACCTCAACGACCAGTCTGGCAACGGCGACCGCCTCTGCTTCAATGTGGGCCGGGAGCTCTACTTCTATATCTACAAGGGGGTCCGCAAGGTACCGACCCGGGCGTCCCCGGGGCCGCCAGCGGCGTGGGCAGAGGCCGGGAGTAGGGCGGTGACAGCGGGGACCTGGTTTGACCGATCGGGGCGGCCGTCGCGCTTACTTTGGAGTGGGCCGGTAACTCCACTGGGGCGCTGCCGAGGAAGGGGGATTCCGGAGAACGGGGTGGGGGCGGTGCGGGGGGCCGTGGGGAGCGGGTGTCGTCCGGGAGGCGCCTGGGCGGTCCGCGTCCCTATCTGACCGGTCCGCCGGTCTCTGACACTGTCAGGGAGCGGGCCTGGGAGTCCCCGGAAGAGGTAGGGTGGCCGTCTGGTCGCTGGGGCGGCCTCGCCTCCCGGGAGGGTCGGGAGTCTCGCTCTGGGTTAGAGCAAGGGCAGCCGGAGAAGGAAGCGGGGGGCGTGAGACTAGGTCGGAAGGGACCTGCCCGGCACCCAGGCCGCTTCCCCTGCCGCCGCTCTGACATTTCGTGGGAGCTGCTCCTGCTGGCGTTAATACTCGCTCTTGGCGAAGACGCCGAAGGCGGCTGCTGTCACTGTCTCCGCCCGGGTGCCTCCCTCTCCTCCCGGAGTCCCGGACGGCTAGTTCCTGCGGCGTGAGGTCGAAGGGACGCGCTCCGGGCACAAGTCTGGTCCTGAGGGCTCCGTGGGAGCGTGCCCAGGCCCCTCGTCCCGGATGCGGCGGGCGGGCCTTCCACGCCCGGTGCGGGGAACCGGTCGAGACAGACGACTTCACGGTAATTCTGCGAAGCACGTAATCATCCTTTAAACATATCTCTTTGAAAGAAGCGCTTATTAGAGCTCTTCTTTCATTAGCAACATGACTTTGTTCTCTTTGAGATCTGTGGTCTTTGACTCGCCTCCCAGGAGAGTGAGGGAGTAGACGCGCCTGCAGCACTGAGGCGTGGGGAAGGGTGGGAACGGATTCTTAGCTGCTTGGCTAGTGTGCACCTAAAGGGCAGGCATGGAAGCGTGAACATTCTCCAGGATTTAACGTCCAGAGCGGTCGAGAAAGACAGTGGTACCTAACTGTAGCAGGTCGTCTCATGTGTTCAAGGGGAATCTTTGCGGTTGGTGCTTGTAAGTGTACCACTGTGTCAGGTGTGCTCTTCTAAGTTACCGACAGTAACTCGCTTGACTTTATTTTCTCGCATTCGGAACTGGAAGAGTGTGAAGTCATTGGTCGTCTAGGCGCAGAAGGTTTAGCCCTAGTCCCAACTTTGTCACGGACTTGTCCGGTGACCTTGGATGAGTTATTTAACTTCCATCCACACCTCTTTAAAAGGAGAACGTTGCAGTTCACACATTGTAATTTATAATACGAGGGCTGTAATGAACTTTGAAACCCTGAAACACTCAGTGGGTGTAAAATACAGTTAAAATAAGCAGTGAGGGTAACAGGAAGCTGCTGTCCTGACATTGATGCTAGGACTGAATGGACCAGCTTTTTTCCTGGAAATAATTTTAGAATTTTAAGTTATTAAAATCTATTTATGTAAAATAAATACATGCATAAAAAGAAAATCTATTAGCTGTTGTTAGTGTGGGTGTTACCTTTTTTAAAAAGGTTCCTTTGAAAGTATATTGTTTCTGAAGCATTCTAGTGGGAAACCTCATTTGGATCTGGTAGCTCTGGTTTGCATCATGAAAGCAGGTCTCTTGCCTCAAAGTATTAATGTAGTGTTTTCTTTCAGTGGGATGCTATTCAGTACAGGGTAAAACTAAGACAGCTTTTCAAAACTACACTAGAAAATTATTTTAAACAAGACGATCTTAAACACATAAATTTGCTGTTACTTCCATAATTTATTTAAGCACTTTAACTTTTTCATAAAATTTCAATTTGACATGGTAATATCTTGTCATGCATTTATAACAAATGGTCGACATTTCAACTCTTACTAGGTATTATAATTAAAAACTTTTTCCCATGAATGAATTGCGCTTACTGTTTCTGAGTGTAAATGACGTTTTTATGTGGCTCTATTTTCTGATTTTAAAATAGAGGAGATGGTGTTCCTTAATTAGAAACTAAACTTTTTGGGGTTAAAAGTTGGTCATTTTGACTTTTTTCCATTTTTTACCTATGGAGCATAAGAGTTTTACAACAATTTTTCAGATCATTTAGAAATTCAAATTTGCATGAATACATTCAACTTAAATCTATGTGTAAAATAGGTGAACACAGGTCTCTTAAGCCCTGGCCAGGTGGCTCGTTTGTTTGGTCGGAGCGTTGTCCTGTACCCCAAAAGGTTGTGGGCTCAATTCCTGGTCAGGGCACCTGCCTTGATTGCAGGTTCGATCCCAGTTGGGCCATGTATGGGAGGCGCATGATTTAAGTTTTTCTCTCTCTCTCTAAAAATCAAGAAAAACACATCCTCTGATGAGGATTTTTTTAAAAGGTCTCTTTAAAAACTTCTTGAAGGGAGGTGCGGAGCCATGCGGAGTGGAGTGGCCCAGGAGCCAAGAAGCCAATCTCAGCCCTTCAGAAACGTGCACTGGTCAGGTTCTGGAGCTCGGGGGGCTCGGAGCTCACGCAGTCTCACCCCGCAGAGAACAGCAGGGCTGAGCGCGATGACCCGTGCCCCCGGGTTTTCGCGTGGCGAGGGAAATGAGGCCCAGAGATGAATCTAAAGAACTGTCCTAGTGGGAAGAGACCGGGCACGCTTTTTCGTCACACGGATGCCTTCTATACCGACAGAACTGGCCCCGGAGTTTTGCCACATGGTGCCCCACTGAGCCTTGACGGCGGTCCTGTGAGGAGGCGACAGCATGTTTTCACAGCCGAAGTTCACAGTGGTCTCTGATGGGAGGAGATGCAGTTTTTGTGAATTTATGTTGCTTAACTAAAGATGATATGAACACTGTTTTTTTTTTTAATTTAATTAATTTATTTTTAGACACAGGGAGGGAGGGAAACATCCATGTGTAGTTGCCTCTCATTTGCCTCCTCCCAGGGATCTGGCCTGCAGCCCAGGCCTGTGCCCTGACTGGGAATCGAACCAGCGACCCTTTGGTTTTCAGGCTGGCACTCAATCCACTGAGCCACACTAGCCAGGACTGAACACTGATTTAATACTGACACGAATCATTTTCACAAAGATTTGAGTAATTACTATGGTAATAATTATAGTAGGTAAGGTGATGTGGGGTACCCACAAATCAGTAGGACCCCGTGTCTCTCCCAAAGAACTTCCAACTACTACCTTTCAGGCCTCTTCGTAGCATACTTTGCTTTCCTTTTTAAAGAGAGGTTGTTTTGCCCTGGCTGGTGTAGCTCAGTGGATTGAGCACGGGCCTGTGAACCAAAGGGTCGCCAGTTCGATTCCCAGTCCGGGCACATGCCTGGGTTGCGGGCCAGGTCCCCAGTAGGGGACACGTGAGAGGCAACCACATATTGATGTTTCTCTCCCACTCTTTGTCCTTCCTTTCCCCTCTCTCTAAAAATAAATAAAAAATATTTTTAAAAAGAGGTTGTTTTAGGGTAAAGATGCCAAGGGAGCTGGGCTTATTGGACCAACCCTTTCATTTTATGGAGATACGTTTTGTGTGAGTGTGACTGGCTGCCATCTCGAGCTCAGCCTGAACATCACTTCTGTCGTGTCCACAGCAAACCCTCGTTTGCATCCCCAGGCTGGGTCCGTTGTTTTCCCTGTTGTCTGTTCTCAGGGCATCCTGGACTTAGCCTTTGTAGCACTTTTTAAAATTTCTGATTCTTTGGGTGACGATCTGACCGTCTCTTCATAAACACAGTCCCTTAGAAGAGACCATGTCTTTTCTGCCTTCTCTGTCTTCCTAGTGCCCAGCAGAGTGTCCAGCACAGAGTAGGCCCCTACTGTGTGCTTCTTGAGTAAATGACTGAATAAAACGTCATGTCCATTTATGTCCTACTTTAAGAAGATCTTTAGAAGCTGAAAAACCTATTCAGTTTTGGGCCCAAAAGTAACATGTGTTTTTAGTAGCTCACATCTTTTTAAAGACATTGAGAATTACTGTTAAAAGGTTATAAATTTAACTTTCTCGTAACTGGGAAATTGTGCAGCAAGTGACAGTGAAATAATGGAGAAGGACCAGATTGCGCAGATTCCTTTTCGTCTCCGTCTGTCAAACCGTGTCACCTACCAGATCTTTATAGTAACAAACACCTTTTTAAAGCCATACGTGCTCAGAACTACGAGACGTTCAAGCCAGAGAGTCCCATTCCCACCTCTCGTCTAGATCGCAGGCCACGGAGGTGCCGCCCAGAGGTGGTGTTGAAGCAGGTGCTGCAGTGGGTGGACACAGAACTGCGTGGCTGGCGAGGCCTTTTCAACTCTCAGAGTTGTGTGATTCTGCGCTCAATGATTTCTGAACTGTTTGTTTATTCATTTTTCGACAGAGGGGAAGGAAGGGAGAAAGAGAGGGAGAGAAACATCAGTGCAGGAAAGAAACATGGACTGGTAGCTTCTCACATGCCCCCAACTGGGGGCCTGGCCTGCAACTCAGGCATGTGCCGTGACTGGGAATCGAACCGTCAACCCTTTGATTCACAGGCTGACAGTCAAACCACTGAGCCTCACCAGCCAGGGCTCAGTAATTTTTAAATGACAGTAATTCATTTTTGTATTGGGAAGATGTCTTCATGTCTTGTATTCATTGTCTACTTGAGTGGGAATTGGGAAGTGTGGAGTGTTGTGAAAGCAAGTTGAACACGTCGTGATTCTAGGTGGTCTTCATGCTGCAGAAGCTTTATACTCCCCGTACTGAGATGCGGTTGGGGCCAGAAGAGTCCCTTAATAACAGCGAAAATGGTTTTAGAGCCAGAGTTGTCCAAGAGGGCAGTGGTTTGACTTGGGAGAGAGGTGATGATCCTTCTGTATTAAAAATACTCTGTCTGACGCGGCTGCAGGACCCCATGGCGGTGACTGAAGAATGAAAGCTTCGGGCGGAGGGGGACTGGAGGGCTGCTGAAGGCCGCTCCCCTCCGCCCCTCCCGCAGGCTGGCTTCAGGTACTGGGCTGCTCCAGAGGAGGTCGTGTGCTTCGCACCTTTCTCCCCACTTGTAATCTTCACACCTCTTTGCTCCCCATTTATAGTTTTGAAAGAGGCTTAGAAGTGTAGAACTCTTTATAGCAAATTTACTTGGAGAAATTTTGTACTTTAGTGTGATACGTGTGAAACTGAGTGGAAGCCTATACTTTTTTTCCATGAAGGACTGCTTATTGAGTTTTGAAATATTCATAAAAATTTAATCTTTTGACCGTAGAATCTCATATACTGAGGGGAAAGCATCTTAATTTCACACTTATAGCAGGCTTGAGAAACTCATGTGATACCTTGGTTCTCTTGACCTGGAAGCAGAGGGTGGCGACGAGAGTTTGAAAGTCTCTGTGGGTGGATATCGGCAATGGCAAGAACCTCCCAGAATATGTCAGTAAAGTCCATGAGATAGTCATGATTGTCATTCTTTAACAAGCAAATATTTGTGCGGCACACCTACCACGCACAAGTCACTGTTCTAGGTACTGGGCGTAGACGAAGTCCCCGCCCTGAGAAACCTGTCGCCTGCATTCATTACCGATGGGTTCGTGTAGTGACACACCGTGAGTGCTGATTGTGCTCCGGTGGGGAGCCTGAACGGGGTCAGATGTAGTGGGTTTTGTCGCTGACTGGTTTGGCCGAATGCCTAAAACAAATGCCTCGTTTTAAAAATAAATGTGAAGACTTTTGTAGTCCGGTATTTGATGTCTTAGAGAATGATTGTATTTATATTTAATGATGTTAGTTTGTGCAGAAATATGAAGTGTGGTCCTGTTATTTAGGAGTAGACATCAAAAATAGAAATTAATTCTCAGTTTTAATTTTCAGGACATTTTTAAATTGTCTGAGAATGTTAGTGACAAGTTACCTTATCCTCTAAGAGTCTAAACACTTGGCATCTGTTTCTCTTCTTCCCTAAATATTTTATTTACTCATTTTTAGGGGGGAAGGGAGGGAGATAGAGAGGGAGAGAAACATCCATGTGTGGCTTCCTCTCATGCGCCCCCTACTGGGGACCTGGCCCACAACCCAGGCCTGTGCCCGGACTGGGAATCCAACCAGTGACCCCTTGCTTTGCAGGCTGGTGCTCAGTCCAGTCCACTGAGCCACATCAGCCAGGGCATGTTTTCAGTAATAAAGTAGAATGAATGTATTGCTTTAAAAAAAAACCCTCATTAATCAAGAGTCTGTTGTTAGGTACGAGGCACTGCTGTCTGTTGTGGGTGACGTGAAGACGAGTTAAGACACTGCGGGTCCATAAGGAGCCTGCGTGCTTGTGCTGACGGTTGTGATAGCAGAAGGCATGTGCTCTGCGTGTGGCCTCAACAGCGCAAGTACCGAGTGGAGTTAAGGAGCAAAGGTGACGTGTTTCTCCACCTCGTGGGAGAAGACTGTTGGGCTGGATTTCAGATGGGCGACTTGCCCTGAAGTGATGTGTGCAGGTCACATATTTGTAAATTTTAAAACTTGTAGCCTTATGTTTCTAATTTCAGAAATGCTTTATCTTGAGCTTTAGTTGGCAATTCTGACTGAGCTGTAGTTGGCAATTGCTCTTACCGTTCAGCATTTTTTCAACTTCATAGCTTGAAGTTGCATTGTCAGTGCAACTTCTCTATCAGTTAGTTGCGACTTGAGTAATGTTTTGCATTGTCAGTTGTATTTTGTAACACGGATTTTTAAAAAGTTGGGTAGATTGTACTAAAAGCATGCTAAATCAGTCTCGGCTACACTTTATCTTGTTTTGTAGCAGTTGGAAAATGAATTGAAACTATAGATTTTATAAGAAAGAAGCAACAATCGTTCAGGAGGAATGAATTTACAAGGTTTTTATATTTTAGAAGTAAGAATAGTAATAATGTAACATATCCTCAACAAACCGCACTGTAGGCTACCCCTGTGGCCTGGAGCTGGCTACCAAGCGGCTCCCTACTGTGCTCTGCTTCCCTTAGCACAGTTCTCCTTACGCACTGTGATCTGCGTTTCAGAGGCCCTGTCCTGTCTTAGTGTTTCATTTAGTAAACATCCAGTGGCTTTGTGAGAAGCAGTGTACTAGACCAGGACATCAGAGTATGAGACGTGATGCCTGCCCTTGAGAGGATTATCATCCAGCCAAGGAGACAAGACAGTCACACACACATTCATTCCATCAAGGTTGATCGATCGACCGCCTGCTCTCTGTAGTCGTTGAGACAGAAGCTCTGCCATCAAGGAGCTCATAGTCGGGTGGGATAGTAAGTGGCTTATTCAGCTACATGTATTGGACTTGTAGGCCCAACGACAGGGTCTGCAAGTCCCTGGCCTGCAGTGCGTGCGGCCCAGGGTGAGATGTGCAGATGGCATCTGCTGTTTTCAACACTGTTCACTTATATGGACTTCTTAATCTGAACAGGATTTGGGGGGATGTCAGTCTAGACGGGGAGAAGTATCTTACATCTTTATTTTACAACCTCTAATTGAATCTTAATGTGTCCTCCAGTTGTGAACACAGGCAGCCAATCCCAGTAGTAACAGATCGTGACCTCCTTACCAGTGGAAACCACAGCTGTTGGCACGTCACACGGCGGATTTTGCACACACAGCAGAGAGCATCTACGTTCATCACTGCTTTGAAATTGCGGTCATTCACGGGGCTCCTGCTGGAGCTTGTTATTCTTTGTGTGAAATAAACATTTTTAAGTCCTCAATTTATTTAACACAGTGTAGCTGAATTTTAATATGATCGATCTCCTTCGTAATCTTTTATGTTTAAAAACATTATTGTGAGAAGGAGTCCATGGTCCAGGAAGTGTGAATACCCTGATTGGATAAGTCTTGGCTTCCTTTTTTAAAATTTTTATTTTTAAAGAATTTATTTATTTAGCCCTAACTGGTGTGGCTCAGTGGATTGAGCGCGGGCCTGCAAACCAGAGGGTCGCCGGTTCGATTCCCAGTCAGGGCACATGCCTGGGTTGTAGGCCAGTTCCCAGCAGGGGTCGCATGAGAGGCAATCACACATTGATATTTCTCTCCTTCTCTCCTTCCCTTCTAAAGATAAATAAATAAAATCTTAAAAAAAAATTCTCGGTCAGGGCACACTCCTGTGTCTCGGGCTGGGTCTCTGGTGGGGGGCATGCAAGAGGCAACCACACATGGATGTTTCTCTAACGGATTATTTATTTATTTATTTTTAGACAGAGGGGAAGGGAGAGAGGAAGAGAGGGAGAGAAACATCCCTGTGTGGTTGCCTCTAGTGCGCCCCCCCACTGGGAACCTCACCCAGTGTGTGTGTCCTGGCTGGGAATCAACTGGCGACCCTGTCGTTGGCAGGTTGGCACTCAGTCCACTGAGCCACTCCAGCCAGGGCAGCTTCCTTTGTCTAGGAAGGAAGGTGTGAGTGCATGGGAAAGGGTCACTGGCTCCCTGTCCTCCACGAAGAGGCCTCTGCGGCCCCTGCGGTGGTTCTCGTCCTCGGCATCGATGGTCTGGAACTCTTAAGTTGGCCGTGCCGTGTGCCTGTGTTCTTTTCTTCCTGCTCGTTCCTTTTTGCCCATTCTGCTCCACGAGACTCAGTGTTCTCCTGGGTCTTCTAGGTAGTGGATCATGACAACGGAACACTGGTCAGTTACAGTGGGAACTTAGAGAGACTGGCACAACGTGACACTTGAACTGAATTGTGACAGGTGGGCGGCCCAAAGGGGTGGAGCAGCAATTTTCAGTCTTCTTCATCTCCTGGCACACGTAAGCTAATTGCTACAATTCTGTGGCACGTCAAGAGATATATTCTATTTTTTGCCAGTCTGACCAAAAAATAGGTATGATTTGGATTCATTCACATTGGACAACTATTGTTGTGTTGGCTGTTGTCATTTTTAAATTTGACAACCTGAGGGTAAAGAGGTCAGTGCCCCGACTGAGTAGTCAGCTGCTGCGTGTTCTGAACGCTCTCGCAGCACACCCGTGGGAAATCGCTGGCGTAGAGGGTTCTGAACCAGGAGACGGAGGAGCCCAAGGCTTAAGGACCAGGCCTTGGCCGGCTCCCTCTGCAGGCGGCGAGCGCCCAGGGAGGGCTGAGGCTTGTGCGAGGCTCGTGGGCCAGGGCTGCCGTCCCAGTGGCAGTCGCTTACAGGTGGGCTGCGTCGTGGCCGCCGGCGCTCTTGGTGCGATGAGAAGTTGCTCGTGGATTTTCTTCCCTTTGGCACTTCTGAGAGGCTGTACTGCAGTGGTGTGTCTGCCTCCTTCAGGGTTCCTGGTGCGCTATCCTCTTTCCGGACCCAAGCCAGGCGACTGTATCACCACCATGCTCACAGGACCCTCATCGCTGCTAACCTTCGCTCCTGCCGGGCTGTCATGATTCAGGCACACGTCTGCCTTGCGTGCCGTGATGAGTCATTGTCACCCCGACCCCTTGCATTCCTCTCTTCTAACCTGGCTAAATCTAGTCCTACAGTAAACGTTATTTCCTTCATCTTACAAAGGAGGGGCAGCCCTTTCTGGGCCCCCCATTCCCTAAGGGTCCTTTTCCCCTAGGCCACTGTCCCATTTCTACGCTGCTGCTTAGAGCTGAGCTCCTCAAGTGGTCGGGACGCTCAGCATGTGGTCCGCGGGCCGGCACCTTCAGCACCTTCAGCACTGCCGCCTGGGAGCCGGTTGGAAGCACAGAGTGCGGCCCGCTCCCCCCACTCCGGGCGCGGGCGCGGCGAGTGGGAAGCTGCGCTCTCAGGGCTTCCCCGAGCGGCCCCTGCGCTCGCCAGAGTTGGAGAGGCGCTGGTCTCGCTGGTCTCGTAGCACTCGAGTTTTCCGCTGCCTGCCTCTCCGTGTGTATTCCGGTCAGATTATCGCACCTCCCTGCCGTCTCTTTCATGTGTGCAATTCTGTGGTTTGTAGGGAGTTTGCAAGTTGTACAGCTGTTACCATAATCCAGTTTTGGAAGAGAAGGGGTTGTTTGTAAACTTAGTTTTGTGTGAGTTTCATTTTTGCTGGAGAGTCAGTCCCAGGGGCCTGCTGTGCTCACAGCGTAGTGCGCCAGCTGACCAGTGGTTCTGGGCGCCCCACCGTCGTAAGAGGGCGGTCTCAGGCCAGGTGTTCTCACCACGCCAAACAAAGCCAAAGGGACACGAGGGGGACTGTGGGAGGAGCCGAGTGTGTCTGCTTCCTTGATTGGGGTACAGGGCTGACATGCACTGCTCTTTGTGTATCAGTTACACCTCAGTAAATCCTGTATTTAATTACAGAATGCATTTATGTGGTTCTAGCCTCACACTAGGAAACTGTCAGGGAGCTCTAACTTCCATTTCTGTCTGTTCCCTCTAATCATTTTATCTATTTCGACTCATCCTTTTATTGTTACAAGAATGAGATGATATTTGAGCAGGAATTTGAAGGAGTCCAGGGAACATGCTGTGTATGGTATTTTGCGTCTTGTTTGTTTTCTGCTTAATGATACGCGAGCATGTGGGAGATCTTTCCACGTTAGTAAGTGGAGAGCTTCTTTTTTCTTATAATTGCTTTATAGTCCATCCTGTGAGTGTGTCATACTTAATTTCAGTAGGTGATCCTCGATTGTTGATTTTTTTGTACAAACGGTGCTGCAGTAAATAACTTCCCATGTGCCGTAACTGTTTTGCAGAGAGGCAGTGTACCCGTGGGGCTCATTTCCAGAGGAGGTGCTGCTGGGTCCTGTGTGTTTCGATGGGTGTTATCAAACCACCCTCCACTGGGGAGGGGTGCGTGGTTTGCACTCGGACAGAGCGCCTGTCTCACCACCGCCTCACCAACAGCATGTCGTTGGGCCTGTGCATTTGATCTATTAGGTGAGAAATCAGTGCGATTTCTGCATGTTTTTCCCTTGTAATGAAAGAGGTTGGTCATCTTGCTGCGTACTGAAAGTGAAATGTATTTCTTTGTGAGCTGTTTTATACCCCTTGTCCATTATTCTGTTGGATTGTTGGATATCCTGATTTTCAAACAAGGAGCTTTTTATGCATCAGGGAAATTAACCTTTTGTGATATGAATTACAGATGTTTTTCTTCCCAGTTCATCTTCTATGTTGTGACTTCGCTTGGGGGAGGTGGTTTGTGTGTATGGTTTTGGTTTTTTTAAGATTTTATGTATTTATTTTCAGAGAGAGGGCAAGGGAGGAGAAAGAGAGGGAAGTATGGATGTGAGAGAGAAACATCGGTGGGTCGCCTCTCACCCCCCCAACCGGGGACCTTGGCCTGCAACCCAGGCAGGTGCCCTGACCGGGAATCAGATCGGAAACCTTTCAGCTTGTGGGATGATGACCCACCCACTGAGCCACACCAGTCAGAGTTGTCTGTGTTTTTGCCACGAAGAATTTTCTTATTTTTTGTAGTTACATTCATAAATTAAAATTTTGTTTTATAAACTTATGGATAATTTTGAGCCACAGCTTTACCATTTAGATGTTAACCAGTTGACATTCTCCAAGGTTTAAATAACAGGGAAAAGATTTACATTTTAATATTTGAGATTCGATTTAACAATTTTTGGAAGCAAGAGATGAACATTAGAATGTGCTGTAGAATGAGCTGGTGGACAGTGATTTACGAGTGCTTTTTATGTTTTAGCATACCTTGAATATATATTATGTTGGGGTGTTTTGCTTTGCAAATAATAGGAAACCCGTCTCACACTAGTTTAAACTTTAAAGGGGATGTATTGGCTTATGTCATTGAAAGTTCCAGAGGTAATGTGGGCTTCAGGTGTGGTTTGGTGGGGGAACCAGCCCTGTTTTGCTGAGATTTGCTTGGTTTTGTTTTCCACTGTGTGTAAGTCATCCTGGCTTAGGTGGCATTATGGTGGTAGACACGGACCAGAATGGAGCCAGTGTCCAGGATGAGAGTGACAAGTTACTTCTGTTACTTTCTTGGAAGAATAAGGAAGACTGTTACACAGAAGCCCCCGGCAAACCTTTGATTCATTGCCCCAGATTGGATTCCCCACCCATTCCTGTGGCCAAGGAAACACGCACTGGCTGACTGAGTCCTGGCCAACCCACACCTTTATCAAGGGGATTGGATTACCCAGCACCCTGATTGCTCTGGGGCCCACTCTGCAGCAGTGGGTGGACACCAGGCAGGGGAAGAGGTCCGGAGGTCGATACTGGGTAAGCAGCCCAGAGGTGCCCCCTGCCCGGAGGGCCTAACACTGGGTTAGGCACCAGGGACTCAGACATACTAGATACAGCTGTTTGCTCAGGAGGAGCTCGTGGTCAGATGATCAGTGAGTGGAATACAGGGCACTGCTGGCACGTGGGCACGGCCTGGGCTGCACGGTGGTCCTGCACGGTGGTCCTGCACGGCTAGGAATCCTCTTCTCTTTGCTCTTGCTGTTTGGCCACTACGAGTGTCCTCCCCGAAGTTGTGGACTTTGCAGTCTGACTCTGTCACCCCACCACCCTGTGAATCTAGAGGGCGGACACCATCTTACCCACCCATGTCCCTCGTGGTTCCTGTGCGTGGTGGGCACGTTGTGTTTGATTTTACAAGAATGAATTGGCTGAGATTATAGTCCTCTTCGAAGGGCTTGCCTGAGTGAGTTCATCTCTGAGATCCCGGTTGTGGGCTGCAGACGGTCAGTGTTAGTCACCAGAGCTCACGGGGACGGTCTCGGCGGTGCCGTTCGCACTGGTTGAGAGGCTCCTAGCAGTTCATCTCAGCCTCAGGTCTTGGGCTGTGCAGAGTTTTGGGCTGTCCCAGGAGGAGGCTCTGTCTAGGGTCTTGACCGCCTTACCCGGAGCTGGCTTTGTTCAGAAGCTACGTCGTCCTTATCCTGGCGTCCTGGAAAAAAGCGTCCCTTCTTTCCTCTCAGTTGTAGGAATTGCACAACTCCTGGCATCGCTCTTCGTCCCCCTGTGTTTTGGAATAGGTGTACTTGTAGTTAGCCAAACTGAGGGCAGCCCCAGCTCAGCTGGCTGGAGAATGGTGGGTGTTGCGCTCAGGATGGTCCCCGATGTGGCAGTTTGCACTTCCCAGAGAGCTCAGGTCGTGGGGCGCAGGTTGAGCTGGAAAAGCTTCGCAGAGTCCCGCTGCTGGACCGCACAGTGCAGCCCTAGGCCAGGCGCGGGCCGTTTGCCACTCCCCTGGCGACCTTCGGAGCCTCTGCCCTTAGACCCACGCCACCTTTCCCTCTCTTCCTCATGACTGTACACGGACTTCCTGGCCGCCTCTGCTCGTTGATGGCCGTGGTACCTGCCTCCCAGCCTTCCTCTCCACTGGAGTTCTCTCCTCTTGCTTGGTTTCATGCCCCTCACTGCGCATCAGCACCATGGCTTCCGTCCGTGACCTCCTCTGGTCCTCCTCTGGCTCTCTCCCCATAGTGGGTCTTCTCTGCTCATGCGCTTCAGCGCCAGAATTGCTGATTCAGGTAGAAACAGTTGTTCCTCTGCTCCCATGTGACCTTGGCTTCCATTGCTCTCATTTCTCCGGGACACTGGGTTCTCAGCCTCATGCTGCTGGATCCACTGGCCGCCGCGAGGCCCCCACTTCCTTGACCTCTCAGCAGCACCTGGCACCGCCAGTCACCTCCTCTTTATCGAAACGCTCCCTGTTGTGACGCTGTAGTCTCGACTTTCTGCCTGTCTGGCCCACATCTCTCTGGCCATTCACGAGCCCCTCCTTTGCCAGTTCTCCCCCCACTTGGTCTTCGCCGGATTTCCCTACGACAGCGCTGCTCCCTTTCCTGCCCCCATTGTCAGTCCCACTGTGTCTGTCCTCTGTGCCTGAAGTCACTGATGCCATCTCCCCGTCACGGAAAAGCTGCTCCTGCAGCCAGATGACCCAGTGGGCGTTAAAGCAGGAGTCCGTGATCAGGGCGACCAAAAGGGAAGCTGCGTGTGCTCCAGCACAGCTCTGTCTCTTCCCTCCAGGTGGTGACTTGGGCCAGTTCCTTGTGCTTCTGTCGCCGTTTGCTTTCCGGACCGTCTGTCCAGGGTCCTGGGTCCTGGGTCCTGGGCATCACTGAGTGGGAACTGTGACGGCCGTTCCTGGCAGGACCGGGACCTGCTCCGGAGCCACTGGGGCACTCAGGTTTCTGCCGCCCTCCGCTTCTGGGCGTAGTCACCAGCTGGAGCTTCAGCCTCTCATTCATAGTGGAACTTCTTCTTGAACAGACTTGCAAGAGTTTGTCAATTAAAATATTTTAAAATTGATTTGAAGGGGGAGAGGAAGGGAGGGGGGAAACGTTGACTTCTTGTCCCACTCACTGATGTATTCACTGGCCGCTTCCTGTCTGCGCCCCGACTGGGGATCCAGCCCACGCCCTTGGTGCCGCAGGACAAGGTTCTGACCAGCCGAGCGGCCCGGCCAGGGCCTGAGGCTGAGTTCAAAGAGTCAGCTGTCGGTGGTTGAGTTTTCTGCTTTGTTAGTACCTGTGTTATCTTTATTATTATTTCTTTAGGTTTACTCTGTTCTTTTTCTAGCTTTCTGAATGGAAACCAGGTTTTCAGCTTTTCATATGGATGCTAGCCCTCTAAGGATTGGATTAGCAGCCTCCGTGTGTTAGACACATGGTAATGTCGTTGTCATCAGGATCTAAATGTTGTATTTCCATCTGTATTCCCTTCCGTTTCTAAGCAGGTATTTTTTAGTTTCTATTCATGGTGTTTAATTCTGTTTAAAAAATTTTTTTTTTCTTTTTTAGAGAGGGGGAGGGAGGGAGAGAAAGATCAATGTGTGATTGCCTGTCACGCACCGCCCCCACCAGGGACCTGGCCTGCAACCCAGGCACGTGCCCTGACTAGGAATTGAACCAGCGACCCTTTGGTTCGCAGGCCGGCATGCAGTCCACTGAGCCACACCAGCCAGGGCTAATTTTGTTTTTGAAAAACTGATTTGCGTTATATAGTCGTAGAGTGTTATTAAAAATCAATTATTTAAAATATGATGAGACTTTCTCTTTGTGACCTAGTTAAAATGTTCTGTGTATTTTTAAAAAATCCTCACCTGAGGATTTGTCTGAAGGGGAAGGGGAAAGAGAGAGAGAAACACTGATCAGTCGGTGCCTCCAGTATGTGCCCGAGGGGGTGAAACCTGCAACCTAGGCATGTGCCCTGATGTTACAGAACAGAGGTCCAAGGTGGGGGGGGCAATACTTGGCCCACCTAGGGACGCCAGCAGCTGTCACTGAACAGAGGGGGCCGAGGACGGTGTACTGATACCGAAAGGACCGCTCGGTTCGCTATGTCTGCCACCAGAGGAAGGACACCTCTCAGTGCCAGAGATCTGTGGAAGGGAAAGGTAAGGTTTATTTAAAGCTACACAGACTTAAAGTAGTGACCCAATGTCCCCATTAAATTATCAAAGTTTTTTAGGATAACCGCAGATGCCCACAGTGCTTCCTTCTCCCCCCTGTCCTAATTCGGGGTACCGTAACTCAGGGAAAGAGCACACGTCCGTGTTTCCAGGCCGCTGGCACCATCAGCTGTGTTGCCGTCCAGGCAGGATCTCTAATTACTCCAAAGCCATGTGGCACCTTCTCATGACCTGCTGGCAAAGAGTTCTTTCACCCTTCTTCCAGGCAAAGTCTCTCCTGCTTCCCAGGCCACGTGGTCCTCAAAGCCGCGTGGTCCTCTTCTACCAGAGCTGCAGGGGTCTGCACTCTGGTCAAAACCGCATGGTTCTTTCTTCCACCAGAGCTGCGGAGAGGGTAGGGTCGCCATTCTGGCAAAGCCGAGTGGTGATTCTCTGCTAAAGCCGCATAGTGGTTCCCCTACTAAAGCTGCGGGGGCCCCCACTTTGGCAAAGCCTTGTGGCTCTCTCTCCTTCGCATGGCTGCAGGGGTCTCCACTCTGGCAAAGCTGCATCGTCCACTCTCCTTAAATGGCTGCAGTGCCTGGGTTTAAATCCCCGCCCCAGTCCTCCTCTGCAGCCCCATTTCCGACTTCTACTACAATAGGCTACACCTGCCAGCATCCCTGTATTCCAAGTTTACTGGGCTGCCGACGTGACTCTGGGCAGGTGTGGTCCCATGTTGTAGAGCCAATCATCTCCAAGCTCCCATGCAGGAGCTGTAACTCAAGGGACCTGCCCCCAGGTACTCTTGGGTGGAAGTCACTCCCTTCTCCCCGCCTCAAAGCAGGGCCACAGCTATTTAACATATCCATGCCACCAGTTAAAGGTATAGATATGTTAAATGACCATGCCAGAGGTTACCTGCAAAGCCCTTGGTATGCAAAACAGCTCTCAGTGGCCCTGCTCCATGTGTCCCTTCCCCAGCTCACTACTGTGGGTGGGGGGGGAAGGGGTGAGGACATCTTAATATTTCCTGGACACCTTGGGTTCTGGACCTCATTCCAAATCCCTTTTTGGGGACCCCTTCTTGGCTGCACCCTGTTACACTGACTGGCAGTTGAACCCACAGCCCTTTGGTGTATGGGTCAATGCTCCAACCAGCTGAGCCACGCCAGGGCTTATGTGTCTTTCCCCCAGTTTTTAATGCCCTTCACATTGTCCATTGCGTTGCTGTTCTTAATGGCCGCTTTATTTATCAATTCCGGATGGGTATGTTGAAAATCTCACTGATTCTGAACTTCCCCATTTCTTTGTCACTTTTAGCTTTATATTAAATTCAAAATTGTTAATCTTTTTTAAAGTTTAATTTAATTTTATTATTATTTTTTATCCTCACACGCGGACTTTTTATTTCATTGCTTTTTTGAGAAAGAGGGTGGGCGAGACAAAGGGAGAGAGAGAAACATCGTTTAGTTGCCTCCTGTAACGTGCCCCGACTGGGGATTGCATGCGCCAGGACTGGGATAGAACCCGTGACCTAGGTGTGTTCCCTGCCTGGGAATCAAACCTGCCACCCTCTGGTTATGGGACTGTGCTCCAACCAACTGAGCCACACAGGCCAGGGTCTTTTTTTTTAATTAAAGTTTTTTATTCATTGGCTTTAGAGAAATAGGAAGGGAGAGAGGGCTAGAGCGGGAGAGAGAGAAATACTGATTTGTTGTTCCCTCATTTATGTGCTCCTTGGTTGATACTTGCGTGCGGCCTGATGGGGGATCAAACATGCAACCTTGGCGTCTCGGGATGACGGCGAACCAGCTGAGCTGCCTGGCCAGGGCTGAATCCTCCTCCTTTGTAGATTGTTGTTTGTGTTGGTGCATTTTTCATTATCTCTGCTTTTGCCCAAAATTCTATTTTGAAGATTGGAAAATCAGTTTATTTTTGTTAGTATTCGCAGGGGATGTCTCTCTGTTCCTTATTTTCAACGTAATTATGCAGTTTCACTTTCCACGGGCCTTTCAGGTCCGTTGCCCCCGTGCTCCCCCGCTCCCGAACTCGCACTCCATCAGGAGCTCCTGGCGCCTCCCTCTCCACAGTGGGTCTGGGGTGTGTCTGCTTCTGTCCTCACTGCCCTCGCCCTTCCTCCCCGGGTCCCGTGCAGCCCTCTGCCTGGTCTCCAGCTCCGCCTTTGCTGCCTTCTCGTTTGTCCTGTCTAGTAGCCAGAGTCATCTTTAAAAATGTGTATCTGGTGGGCACTCCCAGGCTTGATGCCTTTCCAAGGTTCTCGTTGCTGTTAGCATTAGAAACAGTTACTAACCTGGCCGACTGGGCCCTGCCGGAGCTGGCCCTTGCCTGCCTCAGTAGCCTCTCTCACCTCTGCTAGACCTTTCTCACTCGCTGGCTTCCTTCTCATTCTTCTGACGAGCCTGACCCTTCTTGCCGTGGACTCTTCTCATGTGCTGCTTGCTTCCCCTGTCTCACTCCCGCTCCTTCAGATCTTAGCTCTTACATCGCTTTCGTCTAAGCCTCTCATCCTGACCCGCAGTCCAGGTCACGTCTCCTGTTAGCCTCTAGTACATGTCGCGATAGTAATAAAATAACCGAATTTGAAATCTGATGTCCCTTCTGTCCCCTACCCCTGAGCTAGATTGCAGACACAGGGAGGCTGAGCTTATCCGAACTCCTGGTGTCTAGCTCAGCCCCTTTAATGTGTCACAGGCGTGCTGTGAATATTCGAATGACTGGACACATGTGTAAGTGACTTGGACGTTTGCGTAGTGACAGTGAGCAGATTACCATGGTTAGCATGTCGTCTAGAGTCCCGTTAGTGACTGATTAACTGTTTCAAAGAATCAGCTTCTGCTCTTCTCATCTCTGTCTCGACGTAACGCACTTAAAGAACAGAGGCTGCTCTGTGCACCCCACTTCTTTGCACCCCCCTCGCCCCCTTCTCCGTGCATGTTTCCCACCCGTCCATCTCACCTGAGCGCTGGCAACAGGGAGATGCGAGAGGGAAAGCTGAGAAATCTGTTCAGTCTAAGAGGTTTTCTTAGAAGGAGAGTCTGCTAACCCTTCCCATCACCAGTAAGGTTGGCACGCGGGAATGTCTCTTTCACCAGTGGCAGTATAACAGGAAGATCCCGCCCCCCTTAAAGGTAAGAGTAGGTGTATTTACGGTGAAAACTTTGGGAAGATCTTGTCTCCCACAGCTTTTCATGTTTGGGTGCTTTTCCTGCCAATCTTTTTTTTCCAGCTGCCAGCCTTTTTTGGCATTTGGTTACGCACTGTAAAGTAATGTGGGTCCTAGTGCCTGATATCGAGCCTGGCGCCACGTAGGCGCTCATTAAGTGTTCGGAGAAGAACCCCAAGTATGTGGTTTTTTCAACGTGCAAACCTCCGGCAGCTTCCTCATGAAGTCTCTAAATAAGCGTTGCTTTTGTGGAAGGCGTCCGTGACTGTCTGAGAGTAGTCGAGCTGACGTGAAGGTGTGGTTTTTGTCTGTCTGTTTTAGTGAACCTACTAGGTCATCGCAGAAAGCCGCTTGGGCTAAATACTTCAGAGTCACTGTGAGTTCCTTTTTTCTCAGTCTGCGTTCACTTCCTCAGTAAAACCATTGGTTTTAATATACTCTGGGCATATACCCGGAGTCCGATCACCTCCCGCCACCATGTCCTGGTCTTGGGAGGTGGCCCGCTCACCTGGCTGTTGCAGTGGTCTCCATGGGGCCTCCCTCTGTCCGGAGCAGCCAGTGAGCGCTTAAACCACGTGGGTCAGGTCGGGTTCCTGCACAGCTTACACCTCTCTGATGCTTTTCTACGTGGAGTGAGCTCCGGTTTCGTTAGCAGGGTCTGGGACCCTCTGTCTCCCCACAGCCCAGGGCACCTTGCTTCCACTCTTTCTCCTTCTGCCTCCATTCAGTCTGCGGAGAGCAGCCCTCGGGGCCGCGGGTGTGCCCTTGTGCCTGGCAGGAACCTTTCCCTAGGTCGCCACAGGGCTACTCCCTCACTTCTTCGCAGGTCTGCCCACCTGCGACCCTGCCAGCCAGCTGTCTGTCGCCCCGCCCAGAAAGACATCACCATCAGCCCGCCACCGCAGCCCCTCGCCTCCCTGGCCTGCCTGGCATTTCTCCAGGTCTTCACCTTGCCCCGACGCTCCCTGACCCCTTGATGGCTGGCGGTCTCCCTGCGGAGTCCCTGCCCAGAGGGCCTCGGCTGGTGCCCCCAGCCTGTGCCTGGCCCACAGAGTAGAGCTCAGGCAGTGCTGCTCAGTGGGTAGTGGAGGGCGTGACTGAGCGAGACGTCTCCATTTAGGACATAGGTATTGTGGATTCTCCCAGGCAGGTTTGATTTCTTATGTAGGCCACAGATTCACGCAGTTCAAAACTCAAAGGGCAGACAGGGCTGTTTCCCCAGCCCTGCCCCTCTTCAGAGGTAACCAGTGTTAAGTTCTTGTGTATTTTTCCAGACATAGCCTGTGGTTTCGCAAAATCGCAGATGTAGTTCTCCCTCCATGAAAACAAAATGCCCATTTTAACATTTGCGCTGTTTTGTACCTTGGTTTTTGCTTAAAATGCGTTTGGGGATTAGTCTTTGTCAGTGCGTAAGGACCTCTATTTTGTTAGTGGCGCACGATGCCCTGTCGTCCGGCGCACAGTACCACAGTCCCCGTGGACAGGCATGTGCGGTCCACCTTCCGCTCCCACAGACCTGCCGCAGCCCGTGTCCCTGCGTCCTGCTGCCCTGCGGCTCGTGGGTCTGAGGGGCCAGCGCCTGGGAGGGAGGCGCCAGCGTGTCTGTGGCTGCGGTGGGCGTGGTCAGGTTGCCCGCCGCAGCCGCGCCCGCCCGCGCTCACGGCACAGCGCGCTGCTGCTTCCCCTGGGCCGGCTTGCGGCTCACACAGCTGCCCGCCACACTTCCGCGTTCTCGTGCCTTGAGTTAGCGTCATTTTTTATCTTTAGGAGCTATTTGTATTTTCTGTTCTGTGAGTTGTCCATGCACTGGACCCATTTCTACTAAGATTTTGGTTTGTTTGTTTACTTTTAGAGAGAGGGGAAGGAGGGAGAAAGAGGAGGAGAGAAACATCAGTGTGTGGTTGCTTCTCGTGCGCCCCCAACAGGGGAGCTGGCCTGCAACCCAGCCATGTGCCCTGCCTGGGAATCGAACTGGAGACCTTTTAGTCCACAGGCCTGCGCTCAGTCCACTGAGCCACACCAGCCAGGGCTTTTTTTTTTTTCCCTATTGACTTGTAGGAATTGTCTTTTATGTGAATTAGTCCTTAATCTATAACCTGAGTTGCAGACATTTGGTTCCGTTTATCAGTTGACTTCTGGTTTTGCTTGTGGTGATTTTTCTAGGTAGAAATATTGTTTTATTTTTTTATAGAAAAATGTATTAGTTTTTCCTCATGGCTGTGGGTTTTGGGTTATGCTTACCCCTCCTCACTTTATTTTTAAGCGTGATCATGGTTTGTTCTTGTGCTCCTGAGGTTTCTTTGTTTGCATTTGGGCTCTCTCTGATATCGAGCAGAGTTATTCTGGTATAAGATGTGAGATGGGCTTTCAGACCTCTTCCCCTTTTGGGGTGGAGCAAGCAATCAGGACTTCTTGGTCTCTCATGTCTGGGATGAGAGTAATCTGTCAGCAGTTTTTTGCTGAAGTTCGTGCAGAGACCAGTGGGCCATGTCTGGTATATTTTTCAGTATAAGTTGTGCTTATCTTAGCAATGTTGACCTAAAAGGAGTGGATGAAATGTAGTCTACTAGTGAACATCGTTTTGAAACAGATTTTCTAGAGTTTTCATTTGGTAAACAAAGATTGATAAGATTAGTAATAACAGATGAAGTGGTAGCTGATTACCATCCAGCACTGCACCTAAGAAACATGTTCAGTACATCATAGAAAACTAAAGAAAGAAGGAGTTACCCTCTCTCATTTGAGTGACTCGTGGTCGAGGCCACTTCCCTTGATTAATGCCCGGTAATGCGCGCTGGTAGAGAGGAGGGCTTCGCGGGCGTGATTCTCAGCGGCTGTGTTCTTCTGCCTCGCAGGCGGCCTGGGTGGGCTGTCCTCTTGCAGAAGGACAGCTCTCGTCTCGTGATGGAGGGCGTTTGAAGACCACCCGCATCAGAATCGAGACGGCTGGTCTCTCACTGCGTTTGCTCTTTCCCCCCCGTTTCCACGCCACGCAGTCTGGTCCTCTCGGGGTCCTGTTTCTGCTGCAGTCCTGTGTTCACCACGAGCCTAGCTTCCCCAGGTTTGTGACGGCTCACGCTCCTGAACATCAGACCCAAGCTGACCATCCCAGTGGCCTCTTCAAAATCTCTGTCCCCATTTCTGGGATGAATGAGGTGGCCAAGTGGATACTTGTGGCCCCTGCACACTAGTGTTTTGTGTCTGCTTGACACGACCTCTCAAGTGCCGCCGCACACCCTTGCCTACACCATGGCTGGAAAGGCTGGCCGCTCACGTGTACAAAAGCCGTCCGGTTCCCTTTCACCCCGAGGCAGTGCTTGTCTGACGTGTGGCCCGCGCCCAGCGCCACCACCGCAGTGTCGGCTCAGCACTGGTGGAGGGGCAGGGCCTGGGCCCGCTGCTGGCCAGCGGACGAGAACTCTGGGTGCGGGCGGCCCGGAGCACCTCGCCTCACCAGCCAGGGGACTCGGAGGCGCTGCCTCAGCGGGTCTGGTCCAGGGCTCTCCTCGCAGGACATGCCCGGCAAGAGCTCACTGACTGTTTAATTCGTGGGTTTCATTAACAGCCACGGACTAGTGTGCACATCGTCACGGCTACCATTCACCCAACACTTGCCGTGTGCTGGGCACTAAACTAGGTGCCTTCCCAGACACCAACCCCCTGGCAGAGCTGGTGCTGACATCTCCCACTCTGTGCACAGGTGGGCGAGGGGCGGTCCGGAGGGGCGGAGCCGCTTGCCAGGCCGTGCAGTGGCAAAGTGGCAGTGTCCCCCTGGCATTCCACACTGCCTTCGTGGGGACCCTGGGTTCCGAGCACATGCGGAAGCCTGCCCGGCACGTGGTCAAGGACAGATGGCTGTGACACCCACATTTCTGGATTTCTCCCATCGTCTTAATCCCGTCCACCGAGAGCAACCTTTCAGCTTTTTTAGAAATGGAAACACAGATGATTTATTTCCTTTTCTTAATGTTTATCTATTTACAGTGTATCAGGGAAGTGTGGGGCTTTAAGGTCATAGTCCGCCCTGCACGTTTTCGTGTGTCCAGCGGCCGTGTTGTACGTGCCACTCAGCGCGTTTCTCTGCAGTGCACTTGTGCTTCCAGTGCAGTGTGGGCGGCTGTACTGGACAGCTCTGGTCTCTGCGCCTCTCTTTACAGCCTACGGAGTTGTGCTGCACTGAATTTCGCGAAGTCTGAAGTGACTGGGAGAAGTACCTACTTGTGCTGGCCTGGCCTCGGTCAGCTGTGTGGGAAAGAGAAGTGGACGGATGTCAGCCAGTCAGGCACTGCTGTGACCCAGGGGACCGTTACTGCGTCTGATGGGAGAGGGGCCCTCATCTGGGCTCTCTGTGCTTCCCCTGACCTTTCTGACCTCACCCCCTTCTCACTTGCAGATGCCTCCCCTACATGCGTTTATTTATACGCACAGGTTTTGGACAGGCAACTAAATACAAAAATGTGCTTGCTTTGGAAGGCCTGTGAGGAGTCAAGTGCTTGTTTTCATGCTAACGCACTATACTTGTTGGTTTTAGCGCATTTAACAAACGCAAACTGATGTTACTGACTTCACAGTGACAGGAGCTGATCCATAGCACTTTGTACTCCAGTCACTCTGCACCTTCGAACTCCTTACCCTTAAGCACTGTCAGAACTGCCTTGTTGCTGCGGCCCCTCCTGTCTGCTGGGACGTGTTCTGTGACCCCCGTGGTTGCCTGAAACCGCGGATTCTACCAACCCCTGCATGCCCCGTGCTTTTCCTGTGCACACGTACTCACGATAAGTTTTATTTACACGTTAGGCGCGGTCAGAGAGTAACAACATTAACTAGTAACTGAGCTGTTCTAACAGCATGCCGCAATAAAGGTTATGCGGCTATGATGTGCGTGAGCTGGACAGAGACGAATCACGTCTGGGGTGGGACAGCACGGGACAGGGTGAGATTGCATCGTGCTCCTGAGAACAGCGTACAAGTGAAAACTTGTGAATTTTTTATTTCTGGGTTTTCGCATTTAGTATTTTTGGACCAAGGTTGACTACGGGCGACGGAAACTTCAAAAGCGAAACTGTGGGTGAGGGCGGCTGTGGCACCCTCGTTTTCCCGTTTTGTGGAAGCGGTAGTGTGGAAAGGCAAGAAAACCCTCCAGGCCCACAGGGCCAGCCAGGAGTGACGGGTGTGAGCGGCCTGTGCTCCCGAGCACTTCACAGGGCGCAGCACAGGTTTCCACCTGGGCCTTTCTCCGACACCTGTCGCGTACACTCCGGAAATGGTACTTTATTCGGTGTTTTTCTTTTCCCGGTGCAGGGCCTGTGTGGAGGATGGGATTGACACCTGAGTTCACTCACGGACAAATTCAGGGCCTTTAAAGATGTAAACTCATTGAGCTGTTGGCCAGGGACTCAGGCAGTCCACGAGGATCCTCTGGGACAGCCCCGTTCTGCGCGCGAGTGCCAGCCTCACAATGCCTTTCTCAGCCCGGCTTGCGCTGGGACAGGCCCTGGCGGGGTCTCTGTGCTTGGCCCTGCTCATCCTCCTCCAGGTCCTTGCCTGGGCTATGGCCTGTCAGACCAGACATGCGTGCATGTGGTTTCAAGTCTGAGAACTTGGTGCGAACAGCACAAGTCCTTGGACTTGCTGTGGACAGATTTGGGTGCTATGGAGAGTATCTGGGTGTGGTGGTCTGGTTGGTCCCTTCTGATTTAAAGGCAGATCCAGCTGCAGTGGCCTGTGTGGAGGGAGGATCAGGTGATCTTGCCACACTGCCCTGAAGACTGCCTTTTGGTCTGTAGCCACCGGTGCTGCTTAAGGGGCCTGCTGGCATTTGGAGCCCAGCCTTGGTCATGGACCGGCCGGGCGCTGGCCTTCATTTCTTAGCCCTCACAGTCTGTGCAGCCTTGCTTGTAACCGCTGTCTGTTTCTGCCATCCCTCATGTCTGCGTGCAAAACCGGCAGGCATCTCTGCTGGCCAGAGTTCCATTAGTAGGCATTTGGCCCCGCTGCAGAAGGTGATTTTCTGGGCGGCAGTGAGGAGCTTGGGAAAGAGCCGTGGGAGTGGGCTCGGGCCTCAGTTACTCAGGATGCAGCTGGAGGACTTCGAATTCTCCAGAGGCGAGCAGCACCCTTCTCTCTGCCGTTCTGCCCGCTCCCTCCGCAGCCCAGAGACGCTGCCAGCGGCTGGAACACACGCGTGAACTTTGCGCCTACTGAACGAGTGTCCTTTGGTTATGTGATGCTTAATGAGTTTTGTGAGGTCTTCTGTACTTTAGCTTATAAATAATATGGTTTCAAGTTCTGAGAACTAGCTGCTATTGTCTGATGTCGAAACAAGAAGGCCACAGGCGAAATTCAGAACGGAGAGAGGAGACGGAGAAGCAGGGCTTTGGGTCCGGTTACTCCAGTGCTTTTCCTGCGTACACTGGGCGCCGTGCACTTAATAGGGGGAGACCAGCACCTCCAGGTTAGCTGCACTGTGAACTGATTGTCTGATTTTGGGCAATTTACTTCTTCGGTCTTAAATTGCAGCATCTTGAGAGCAAATGTGCCTGTCCTTTTTTTTTTTTAAGGTTCCTCTTCAGCTTTATTTGTTCTCTGATTCCATGAATGTAGACCACTGTATAAGACACATATCACATAGCTGCTCACACTGGGAAGTGGATTGCTTCTCCAGTCCCCTTCTTTACGAACAGCTTTACAGTTAACTTTTTAGTTAGTAATTGCAGGTTTTTAATTATCTGTGTTTTATTACATGAGCTAATGAATGCTAAGTGCTCAGATTAGAGTTGATTGCAGCCTTCTCTGTGGAGCTTCTTACTCAGTTCCAGGCCAGTGGCCTGCTAACCTACATTTCAAATGCAGTCCGTCCCAGCTGAGGCTATAAATACAGTGCCATCCCTGCTGAGCCTAGTCGTGTTCTTTCAGACCTCAAGATTTCAACATTTAAATGCCGAAATATTACTCAACACAGAAATACGAGTTTCACTGTGTAACCCTTTTAGCTACTTCTTCTGGATTGAGGATAATTGAGAATCGAGTTTTCCTAGAATCTCTCAGAAAACATGGACTTGATGGTAAATTTTCAGTTCAATCCTGTGAGAAAGATGTGGATTCAGCTTTAGATCGGCCTCGGAGGGGAGCTGAGAGGCGACTGGGGACAGAGTGGATTCGGGCAGGAGGGCTCTGGGGAAAGTTGTCTTCATCTGCCACTGTAGCAAATGAGGAGAACGCAGCGGACGCTTCTCCCACCGGTGGACTGTTTGAGGGGTGAGACAGAGGAACCAACCGTGGCCCCTGAATGGTGGGCTTCTTGAAAGCATTTTCCTGTCCTTTGTCATCACACTGAGTGACATTACTGGTGCCACAAGAACAGCAAGAACTGACCTCAGCGGTCCCAGTTCACGTGAAGCATCACCTGTTGGCCCGTGCGTCACCGCACTCGCGCGTGCACTTGGTGTGCACTTGGTGTGCACTTGGTGGGGCAGCAAGCTTCCTCCTTTGGTGACTCTCGCTGTGCACAGGCCACGCAGCTCCTCCGTCCTGGGCGAGGCCTTCCCTGCTCTAGAACTGCTAGGGTGATTCGGTAGTGTTTTTGCATGTGGTTTTTCCTTTTCTCTTCTTTTTTTAAAAGATTTTATTTATTTATTTTTAGAGAGAGGGGAAGGGAGGGAGAAAGAGAAGGAGAGAAACATCAACCTGTGGTTGCTTCTCACATGGCCCCCACGGGGGACCTGGCCCACAACCCAGGCCTGTGCCCTGACTGGGAATCGAACCGGCGACCCTTTGGTTCTCAGCCCGCGCTCAATCCACTGAGCCACACCATCAGGGCTCTTTTTTCTTTTTCTATTAAAAAACTACACAAGTAAAATATAATTATTGGCGAAGAGGTAGAAATTAAGATAGGCACAAAATTGTCACTTAAATACTATCCCACCTTTTAACAACCACTTTTAGTATTTTGGTGAATATCTTTTCAATTGTTTTCTTCACAAATATATGCATATAAGTAAATATATGGCCCAAACAGAATTATGGGAAACTTTCTATGATTACTGGAAACTTCCAACTTACATGAAGTAGAGAGGATGGTGTAGCGAACTCCCGTGTGTGCACCTGTCTCCCGCCTTCACCAGGGGCTTCATTCCTGCTCGTTTGCCCGTGGTGTGCACTTCTGGGCCAATCCCAGACACTGTAGCTTTTCTTCGGTATTTTTTTCTATAAACATGAACTGTTCTTGGAAAATAAAACTACATTTTCATATGTGAAAAGTTTACATTAGAATACGATCTGGTTTTTGACATTCAATTTATAAAGATCTTTTTATTAACTTGTTTTGCTTTATTCTACAAGTTGTTCAAAATGACAATATTGTGTTATTACTAACAGTATGATCACAGTATGAATACAGTTTTAAGATTTTGTGATTCTTCTTGTCGTTGGAATTCCATTTTTATTATTGCATTTCTCATTTAGTGATACAGTAAATGATATAGTAAGATAAGTAAATGTCTTCATTTTAAGTGGCTACATGATATACTTACCCGTTTCCTTCTTAGAACACATAGGATGTTAGTAATGTTTTGTTATAAACAGAGCTGAGTTGACTGTTTTTGTACATGTGCTTGCTCATTAAAGTTTTTCAACACGTAAGATAACACACAGACAGGAATGTGTGTAAGTTTAAAGTGTTACTAATTCGTCACAAAGTAGAATTAACCCAGATTAAGAAATGGCATTCCTGGCCACCCAGAGTCTTCCCTGGGGCCCCTCCCCCACAATTCTCCAGAGTGACCACTGTCCTCGCTTCCAGCACCACCGATGACTTATGACTTTTCCTTATTTTTGAATTCTATATAAACAGCCCTGGCTGGTGTGGCTCAGTGGATCGAGCACCGGCCTATGAACCAAAGGGTCGCTGGTTTGATTCCCAGTCAGGGCACAGGCCTGGGTTGTGGGTCAGGTCCAGGGCACACGAGAGGCAACCACACATATCGGTGTTTCTCTCCCTTTCTCCTTCCCTTCTCCGCTCTAAAAATAAATAAATAAAACCTTTAAAAATAGCATTATTTAGCGTGTGCTTCTCAAGATTATGTCTGAGATCATCTGTGTCTGCTCTCAGCGCCTGCCTGTCCCCCTGAAGAGGATTCTGCCCGTAGCTCGTAGCTATTATAAATAGTTCACGCGCTGGAAAAGTATTCTCTCAAGATAAATTCCTAGGAGTTGAATTTGTGTCCGAAGGAAAGGAGGCTTTTGCCACCTGTTTCCGAATCGCCACGCCCACAGGCCGTGCCAGCGTGCGCGCCCCTGGGAGCTGGGCGGGGCCGCCCGTCCGCGTTCTCGTGTGCGCCTGCCCTGCCGGCCCACGTTTTCCCAGGGCCGTCAGTGCCTGAGCCCTTCCAGTGCCTAACCCTCGTGGGGGACACGCCAGAGGTGTTCGAGGGGCCCTCCCGCAGTGGCCTCTGAAACCGTGGCACCCTGGAGCGGGCGGGTCCGTTCGGGGTGAGACAGACGGCTGGCAGCGCGAGTCCGCTCGAGCAGGGCCCGCGATGCTCTCAGGCCGCACCTGAGGGAGAAGCCAGAGAGCTGTCTCCGTGGCGGCCCGGCTCCCCGTCGTGCCGGGGCCGCTTCCCCCGGCGGAGGCCCGGCCGGGGCAGAGGCGGACTGGGTCACACGGGCCAAAGCCTGCGTTGGGGCCGCTGTTCAGGAGCGATCTCCCTCCATCGGGTAAGGCAAGTTGAACGCCCTCTCTTCCTCTCCTGCTTTCTGTGGGGAAACAGCGGTGCACTGGCTCCAGGTGCTGGCCCTGGTGTGAAGCCACTGGAACGCATTGGTGTCACCTACTGAGATGCTGCGTGTCCCTGGCTCAGCGGTCATCGCCCCAGCTGGAGGCGGGAGACGGAAACCGGGTAGCGACAGTGTGCTGTGGCTGCAAGCCCAGTTCTGGGCTCTGAAGCCCGGAGCTCATCACCACCGTCCCGGGCCGCGGTGTCTCTGCAGGGCGAGGAAAGGGGCCAGGAAGCGGTGGGCCTCCCGCTTCG
>PVKM010010080.1:0-35465 GCA_004027735.1 Carollia perspicillata | reverse complement strand
CAATTTGCACTCCTTTTTCCTCTGAATCTAGCCTAGTCTTTTTTAAATATATGTTCTGCATACAGATTAAACAAATAAGGAGATAAAATGCACCCTTGTCTGACACATTGGCCTGTGGGAAACCATTCAGTCTCTCCATATTCTGTCCTGACAGTGCTTCCTGTCCACAGTGGAGGTTATGCATCAGGACAATCGAGTGTTGAGGCACACCCATTTCTTTCAGAGCAACCCATAGCCATTCCTGGTCCATGCAGTCAAAGGCTTTAGTCTATAAAGCACAGACTAACCTTCTGAAATTCTTTGGAGCACTCCAGTAACCACAAATGCTGGCAATTAGATATCAAATACCTCTTGCTTTTCTGAATCCAGCTTGGGCATCTGGCATTTCTTGCTCCATATAAGGTAAATCCTGTTTTGCATAACCTGAGCACCACTTCACTTGTGTGGGAAATTAGAACAATGGTTTTATAGTTACTGTACTTCTTGGCATCTCCTTTCTTAAAGATTGGGATGTATAAAAACTTTTCCTGTCTATAAACCGTTGTTTTGTTTTTTCATATTTGTTAACATATTCTTGGTAGACTCAGTCTCTATGGCTTGAAATAATTGTCAGTATCCCATCTACGCCCAGTGACTTGTTTCTTCCCAATACTTTTAGGGCAGGTTTCACTTCTCTTTCAAAAATTACAGGTTCTGTCTTGGCTGGTGTAGCTCAGTGGATTGAGCGCAGGCCTGCGAACCAAGGGATTGTGGTTTGATTCCCAGTCAGGGCACATGCCTGGGTTGCAGGCCAATTCCCAGCAGGGGACACACGAGAGGCAACCATACATTGATATTTCTCTCCTTCTCTCCTTCCCTTCCCCTCTAAAGATAAATAAATTAAATTTTTTAGAAAAGAGAAAAAGGTTAAAAAAATTACAGGTTCTTCCACATAGGACTCTTCTTTAAAGGTATCTGTCATCATTTGGTGTTTTCTTATATAGATTTTCAGAATACTTTTTCTTCCTTCCTTACATTTTCTTGTAGTCAGATAATGTGCTTCCTTGTTGGTCAGTCAGCATTCCCAGTCAAGGTTTGAATTTCCCTTTTGTTTCTTGAATCTTCTGATAGAAAAATCTTGTTTTTTTTCCTTTTTTGTTGTTCTATCTCTTTTTTAAAAATATATTTTATTAAGCTATTACAGTTTTCCCATTTTTTCTTCCCTTTATTCCCCTCTGCCCTGCACAACCCCTCCCACCTGCATTTCCCCCCTTTAGTTAGTGTCCATGGGTCATACATATAAGTTCTTTGGCTTCTACATTTCCCATAATATTCTTAACCGCCCCCCTGTCTATTTTCTACCTACTATTTATGCTACATATTCTCTGTACCTTTTCTCCCTCTCTCCCCATCCCATCCACCACTGATAACCCTCCATGTGATCTCCATTTCTGTGATTCTGTTTCTGCTCTAGTTGTTTGCTTAGTTTGTTTTTGCTTTGTTTTAGGTTCGGTCATTAATAGCTGTGAATTTGTTGTCATTTTAGTGTTCTTATTTTTTAGCTTTTTCTTAAATAAGTTCCTTTAAGATTTCATATAATAAGGGCTTGGTGATGATGAACTCCTTTAACTTGACCTTATCTGGGAAGCACTTTATCTGCCTTTCCATTCTAAATGATAGCTTTGCTGGATAGAGTAATCTTGGATGTAGGTCTTTGCCTTTTATGACTTTGAATACTTCTTCTCAGCCCCTTCTTGCATGTAAGGTTCCTTTTGAGAAATCAGCTGATAGTCTTATGGGAACTCCTTTGTAGGTGACTGTCTCCTTTTTTCTTGCTGCTTTTAAGATTCTCTCCTTAACTGTAATCTTGGGTAGTACAATTATGATGTGCCTTTTTGTGTGCTTCCTTAGGTCTAATTTCTTTCGGACTCTTGGAGCTTCCTGGACTTCTTAGAAGTCTAATTTTTTGCCAGGTTGGGGAAGTTCTCCTTCATTATTACTTCAAATGAATTTTCAATTTCTTGGTCTTCCTCTTCTCCTTCTGGCACCCCTCACAGAAGAGTTCATGGAAAGACCCACAGGTTCCTAGAATGTACACAAACCAACCCACCCAGGAATTAGCACCAGAAGGGCCTAATTTGATTGTGGGTAGCGGGCAAGTGACTGAAAGTCTACTGAGAGCAGAGCAAGAGGCATTTCTCCCTCTCAGACCCCTCCCCCACATACAGCATCACAACACCACGAATTGGGCTAACTGCACTCATGATGCTGCACTCACGATTGCTAACCGTACTTCTGTCATCTTTTACTTTTGCCTCTCACCTGCCCTTAATAATTTTTAGTGTTTCCTCTATCAAGCATTTTGACTTTTCTTTCCTTATTACTTCTAGCATTGTCTTTTTCACATTCTTCTCTAATAATATTTCTGGTTTCACATCATAGTTCTTCTAGTTCTTTGTCAATTAAGTTTAATAGTGCAAGTCTGTTTTTTATGTGGACTCTAAATACTTCAGGAATGTTATTTATATTACACTTAAGGAAAGTTTCAGTGATTCATTTATACTCTATGTGAAACAAGACTTATGTTTACATCCCTTCCTAGACATCTTCACCCTAAATCAACTATCCTCTGTCATCATTCCTCAAAATCATGGCGTTCACATGGGTTTTCATCCGATCCAGGGAAAACTTCAAAATATAAATGCTAACTTTGTTCTCCATGTTAGATTTGTAAGAAAAGGAGGGAAATACGAAAATCAACAAGGAAGAAGGTGCTTGTATAAAAGAGAGATTTTCACTTACTCTGAAAAATTGCTTTTAGGGAATATTCACTAATATGTCAGCAGTTCAGCTGTGGCAGTGGTTCCATTGGGGCAGTAGTTTAGGAGACTATGGGATGGATCTCCCAGCTTCTGGTTTACATGGCCTGTCTTCTAAATTAGGATTAAGTATGGATCAATTCTAAACTAGGATTAAGAATTTGCCAATTTGGAATACTCTAAAAGTTGTCCAGAGTCTTAACTATTTAGAATTTTTTCTGATTATTATAGAAAAATTGGAAAATGTGGTTTAGTTGCAATGTTTTCACTTAGCATTGCTTTGTAAAAACATCATATTAAATTTAAAAAGTTTAAACATTTCAAAGTTTTCAGATTTGAAAATTGACCCGAAAAGAAATAAAATTTTAAGTAAAATGGGTAAATATGCTCCAGTCATTTTATTGGTATAGTTGAATATAAGTTGATCAGCCTAAGAAAGTATCTACCCAATTCATGCTTGAAAATTCTTCTCAAAAATCATTTGTTCTAAATAACATTGTACTGTGTTTTAAAGTATTAAATTGGTCTCAGTGCCATTCAGCAATCACTTCATGAGAATTCACCAAGAGCCAAACTGTTGTTGCTCTTCCTGCCCCTCCAATTCTTTTTGTCATAGCACTGAGGGAAACATTAGCCCCCTATGGGTCATAAACAAAGATAAGTTGGGGAGCAATGTATTAAATTCCATTCAGTGTCTTCCCCAAGTTCCATTAGAATCATTATTTGTCTTGTACCTGATCCAGGGGTTGGTTGCAAGGTGCATTTCAGTGTTCACTCAAATGCTGGTTTGTACACTTTCTACTTCCTGAAACGGTACAGGTAGTCCTTGTTTATGTCCACAGTGCATTTCTGGAAACTGTATCATACAGTGATTTGTGGTAACCCTCTCTCCCCCTTAAGACTAGTGTCTTAACTGAAGGTCACAGTCCTAAATAAGGGACACCAAAGCAAATAAACTGTAGCTCTTTCCAGCTAATTTGCTATTAAAACAAAGATCCAACCATGAGATACATCCATAATAATTTTAACAGTGAAAATCGTGCACCACATCATATAAAATAAGCACGAGTCTACCATCTACATTGATTACACAGTGGGCAAATGTACCTATAGCATATACAAACTGGAATTTAGCTATAACACATTGATCATAAAGGAATTTAATAAATTCAATCAACATTAACATTTTGTTCCTTTTTAGAATTTGAAAGGGGAGGGTAACTCATTTTTGTTGGTCCAGGTGTTTTTTAAAATCCAAGGACTCCACGAATGTGTCTCCTCTTTTTTTCTTTATAAATATCTGCATACACTCATTCAAAATCACTCAACAGACTAGAAAGTTTTGTGAATGGTTTTAGAGATGATTATAAAAAAAGATGACAATGACAATGGTAGGGGCCTCATTTGAAAATATTTTAAGCTCTCCCTGTGCCTCAACTCACTATACATTGCTGCGAGGGTCTTACACCATTTCTTTCTCTGGTCTTTTGACACTGCCCAATGCAGTTTACTTATTTACTTATTTGTTGTTTATATTTATCTTTTTGCCTGCTCTGCCCCCCTAACATGAATGGATGGATGAAAGTTTGAGGAATGGATTTGAGAGATGCTGTAACAGTAGATTCAACAGAACTTGACAGATTAAAAATGTCTTCAAATTCTGTACTACTTCTTCCAAACACGAACTCAGTGGTCTTAGTGACTTGCTCGATCAATGTGGCAAAGTAGCACGTTGCAACTCATGAGGCTAGGTCACAAGAAGTCTCGCAGCTTCCTCCCCAGCCTCTTGGAACACTCCTTTTTGTTACTTAGCCTCCATTCCGTGAAGAAGCCCAAGTCACCTTCTAGAGAGGTCCATGTGGAAAGTAACAGAGGCCCCAACTGGCAGCCCAGCTAAGCTCCCAGCCTCTAGCCAGCACTGTCCTGCCAGATGATAATGAACCGTCTTGAGCCACACATACTAGAGGACACCGTGGGAGCAGAGCCAAGCCGTCCCTGCTGGGCCCTCCCCAAACTGCAGATCTGCAAGCAATTCATAAAGTCCTGCTAAATGGATGTTGTTTTAAGCTAACAAGTTTCAGGGTACTTTGTTATGCACCAAGAGCTACCTGGAGTGGGGAGAAAGGCAGAAAAGAAAAATAATTTTAATGTTTCAAGTCTGGATAAACAAAAAGATAATACTTTTTCCAAAAGCGAAGGGGTAAAGATGAAACTTTTGATTGGAAAGTTGGGAAAAAACTTGGATGTATGAAGGATATTGCCAGTGGACCAGTGAAAATTATAATTTAGATTTAGTTTTATTTATTAGCCATGGTATCATAGCTACCTGTCTGAAATCCAGTTAAATCTAGAGTGAATTGAAAGTTTATTTAAAAATATACATGACAGAAAAAGGAAGCTTTTAAGAAAATAACAGACCATCATTAAGTAATTTGACTGGATAGTATAATTGACTTCTATAAAATATGAATTGTGAAAATAATAAATCAGATCAGCATTGGTCTCCAGTTCTTTCCAGGAAGCAAATTATCTGAAAATTCATGAAATAGCAACATTCAAAATTAACTTTCTCCTTGTCTCCAGTACTTGTGAAGAGGCTTCCAGGTTTATACATTTGCGCAGTGGCCTGCAGAGGTCATTTTAATGAAAATGTATGATACCAAACATGAATTTAAAGAGAGAATTGTGATATTTCAAAAAATCAATATATTATCTATGAATAAGTGATACATACATATATTAAAAGGCGTTGGCACTGCATTTAAATGCTCTACTTGTAGCCATATGAAAATTGTAGACCTCCTTTTTCTCTGAAAGTCGAACTCATAAATAAGTTGTCACTTTAATCAATAACTTCGGAGATAAACTATCACTAAATAACATGAAGTTAAACATTTGTGTAGAACTATAACTTTCACCCTTAGTTATAGCGCATACTAGTTTCCAAGAAATGATTTTCATCAACCCACTTAATATGGAAGATTTGCATTTTGCACTCCATTTTGTTAAGGAGGATTATGGCAACTATTTTTTTAAAGACACTTCGGTGAATGGACTCTAAAGATCAAACTGGAATTATTTATATTTAATCTTTTCATGTGTCAGAAATGTTTAAGGGCATACCTCACAGCATCTCTCTAGTGAACCAAGAGTCAGTGTACTTTCACGGCACTTAACTTCCATGGAATGGCTCTCCCCTTCTTCACCTTCATCCCGTTCATCTGCTATCCCATCATCTGTCAATATTCCTTGTAGGCACAGTGCCTGGCATACCTTAGGAAAGAAAGGTGAAATGAAGGGAGGAAAGCAGGGCAAGCTCTCTTAGAAATGTGTTTTTGCATCACATTAAGAAGAGAAAGGATTAGTAAAAGAACACATATGAAGGGCCCACGGACATGGACAACAGTGTCGGGATTGACTGTGGGAGCGGGCAGTGTGCTGGATGGAGGAGAGGGAAAGGGGAAAATTGGGACAACTATAATAGTATAAACAATAAAATATTTTTAAAATAGAGCATATATGAGTAAAAAGAAAAAGAATTAACCTAAGACTTTTTGTGCAGCCTCTGACTATGATTTACAAAATGCAAGTATACACTTATATCTGTAGGACAATATCTTGTAGGTTGGGAAGATTTAAGTCCAACAGAGGAACCCGGGTTTGACACACAAATCATGCTTCATCTCTCACTACATTAATACTATCTGGGTTTGCCTCATAGGCCTCAAGGCATGACTTTTATTAGGGCCACCTCCTACTGTCCATGTCAAAAATCTAGATCTTGTTAAGTCCTGCTGCTGGAGATATAACAGAAAAAGGAGAACCTTTTACCATTGTGCTACAGTGACTACCCAGGGCTGGGTTAGTCACTGGGTAGAGTTTGACTTTAACTTATAAAGCTTGAAAGGGTTTGAGTTATATGTAACTGAGCCTGTTCTCTGTGCTATGTAAAATCAGAACAGCTGATATCAGCAGTGGTAACAATAAGAGTCACAATTGCTAGTACTTGGTGAGTGACCACAAGTCCCAGGGACTTTGCTAAGCTATTTTTTTAAATTATTGTACTCAATTTATTACAACAATCTTGCAAGGGAGGGTTGTTGCGCCTTTTTGAAGGAAGGAAGGTAGAGGTTAAATAACTTTGTAAGGATCCAGGACTTCAACTCCAGAATATCTGTCTCCAAAATTCCTTCTTTTTCTACAACCCCTACAGTTATACTCAACTCCACTATCTTCACTGAAAAATCACTGAATGGCCATTGCCATAAGTGACATTTGGTGTAGAGTGCATGTGAGTTTCCAAATTTATTTAGAGAGAACTACTATTAAGGTTCTCCCTACAGAAGTCCAAGCCCTAGAACTTATTTCTTCTTTCTTTATCACAGTCAATTTGATGGTTCTATAATTTATATAAGACCAGTCAAAGTACCCAAATTTGAGGGCTCTAAGAGCAAATATTGGATCTCAGATAGTCGGGATAGATTGATTCATTCATTTCATGCTGACGGTGTCAAGCACTGGGTTTAACATAGAGGATACAGCAATAGCCTTGACCTTGATGAGCCCACAGTGATAGCTCTTCTTTAAAGTCCAATGAAACAAAAGGTAATAATGTTATTCAGGTGCACAGAATATATTCAAGGGAACAAATGACACTAATCATTTAAAGTCCTCACATTGCTAGGTCTGAAAATTGCTGAACTGCTAAATTCAACCCTAGATTATTTGATGACAGGTAAAAATATTGATCTCTCTAGGACCAACACATAGGCTCCCTTTTTTAAAAATAAATGTCAAAATATCATTCTGTTATGAATTCTCAGACAGAAATTGAAAGTCACTGATGCACTTTAAATTCCATCAAAGGATTAAAAAGGAGAACTGTAAGAGAAGCTTTGGACATGGTTTGGTACCCTTAGATATGGTTAATACATCTTAATTCTGCTTACAAACACTCTTGATATTGAATAACAGGGAGAAATTAAGATGTATAGTGAAGCATGCTTTGCCAGGATAAGCAGTTTAATCTGTGGCCTATGATATGGCCTTTGTTATAGAATACACTTGACCTTTGAACAAAATGGAGGTTTGGGGCGCCAACCCCCCACCCAGTCAAAAAATCCACATGTAACTTTTTTTTAATCCTCACCCAAAGATATGTGTGTTTTTTAATTGATTTGAGAGAGAGAGAGAGAGAGAGGGGAAGACACACTCACACACTGAGAGATCGATAGAGAGAGAGACATCAATGTGAGAGAGAAAAACATCGATCAGTTGCCTCCCATCCATGGCTGACCGAGGATCAAACCCACAACCTAGGTATGTGTGGGGAAATCAAACCTGTAACCTTTTTGGTGTACAGGATGATGCTCCAACCAACTGAGCTGCCTGGCCAGGGCCACATATAACTTTTACTCCCCCCAAATTTAACTACTAATAGCCTACTGTTGACCTTACCAATAATGCATCGATCAATACATATTTTGTAGATATATGTATTATGTACTATAGCCTTACATTAAAATAAGCTAGAGGGAAAAATGTTATTCAGAAAACTATAAAGAAGAAAAATACATTCTGAGTACTTATTGAAAAAAATCCATGCATAAGTGAACCTGCAGAGTTCAAACCCCATGTTGTTCAAGGGTCAATGCCCTTCTTTTTGAAGCCTTACTCTGCTACTCGTCTGCATAACTGTAAGTGCATCATCTTATTTATTCATCCTGCTCCACGCTTCTAATTCACACGTCTACCTCAAGTTAGGGAAATCGGCTACCCCTACAGTAAAAATGGCACTGACAACTCCAAAGCGAAGACAGTTCTGATGGGAAATACCCTGGCACTTCTGCAGGGGCTGCCGGCCTGGCTGCTCCTGGCTCTCAGTTAGGAACTGGCAGATGTTGCACTGACATATGCTAGGAAACAGCTTCCGGAGACTCATGTTTCCAAATGTAAAAAGAAGTACAGATGATATTCCCCCTTTTTTCTTTTCTTTTTTTTTTTTTTGGCTTAAACTGGATAGCTAGAAAATCACACCAGATGTGTCAAGATGTTTCTCTTTAAAAGCATTTTTGTTTCCTGAGAAAAAATGAGTGAAAGCAGAAGTGAGAGATATGCTCCTCAAAAAGTACTTTAGTTCTTGTTTCATTAATTTTAAATTTATATTGTTATCAAAATATTTGACCAAAATCATTGTGTCCAAAAACAATGAATTCAGTAATTTTATAATAGGTGCACATTTTATAAAATGATAAATTACTCAGTTCCCCATAAGAATTGGTTAGTGGGAGATCTAATAGAATCCTGAGGGGAAATACATCATGGAGAAGCCTGAAATGTGTAGGATAATTGAATAAGGGTACTTACTCAATTCATTTGTAGAATAATTGAATAAGATTACTTATTCAATTCATTAAGAACTGAAATGTTAACTCACTTGCCTATATGACATTTTTATCTTAAATGATTCATTCTTGCAGAGTGAAGGTATTAACATAAGAAAAGGTACTTATGCAAGTTGACATTTTCACTATACAGGTTACAATGTGATGAGGACATTTGTTGTTTTCGCATGTTTTGTCATTCCGCTCCCTCAGATGACAGCACCTTTAATGTATATTTGAGGAACTATCATTTTCCACACTCCTTGTAGCTGTTCTCTGCGACCGGGTTAGCTAGTCTCCATGGGTAGAATGTTTTCTGAGACTGGCCAGCCAGTGGATTCTAACTTCATGACTGCAATGATTGATTTAGTATTGGGCACATGGTCCAAGTTAGTCCACTTAGACACATTTCTTGGAAACTTTGGTAGGGTTATGAAAAAAATGAAGCTTCTCTTTCTGTTGGAATTCAGTTTGTTGGATATAATAATCATTGAGCTCCCAGAAGACATTTTACCACTATAAAAGAAGGGTATATTAAAAAATTAAGGCAACCCAGAGTAAAGCAAGGGGGGAGGGGGGAAGTGTAGATGAGGGAGGGGGAGAGGGACAAAGAGAAGGAGAGAGAGGGGGAGCGAGGGAGGGAAAGAGGAAGGGAGAGAGAGAGAGAGCAACCTGATTGTATGTTTAGTCTCTGGATCCAACCTCTCCTTGAATTTCTCAATTAGGTAGGCTAATTCTCCTCTTTGTTTAAGCCCAATTTGAGTCAGATCTCTTTCTATCGCCTTCCAGGGAGCATGACAACTACATGAGAAATCAATTTAGGCTGAAGGAATTATGGAAGGTTCTATGGACGTAGTGCTGGGAAGGATCTTGAAGGAAGCTAGATTGGAGTAAGCAGAGATGGAGAGAAGGGCATTGCTGATGATGCAGCTACGTGACCCAAGGCATCGGGGTCCATTTGAGAAGGGAAATTGCTACAGGGTCACTGAAGCTCAGGATGCATAAAAGACCCCAAGCTGGGTCTTGGTCCCAGTCACCCCATCTAGACTCCAAACAGCCCCTGTTGACTACACAGTATTCCATGGGGTGGGATGTACTCTCCTAAGGAGACACACAGCTGGAGCCTGCATGAATAGAGGCTCTATGTACCTTATACAGTGGTAACGGCGACATAAGCAGAGGGACGAGCCTGAAAAGGTGGGAACCCCAGATCCACGGTCTGAAAATCCTGGCCCACCCAGGAGGGGAACTTCAAGACTTCCCTATTAATATATTGGTTGCTCAGGGAAAACCATGGAAGTCTAGATTGGCTGAGGAAGGTCACCACTGAGGATGGTAGCATTTTTACATTTTTTGAGTATAGTAAGAAAGCTATGTTGTGCCATATCACGTATATTAAAAAAATAAAAGTTCACCCAATAGGACTTACCTTCACTATGGGTTATGTAATCTGAGATTTTCTCCTCCTTTTCTTTTGAATGCTGGTTGGATCCATTAAATTGATTTCATGGCCTACTTTCAAACTGGCAGTTTGAAAAACACAGACCTAAAAGAGCTGTCAGAAAGCACCAGCAGATGTCACTGTGGGTGACCACACCACCATAACAGCTGCAGTAGGTGACCATGGCAACAGCCGGCAGCTCGCTGCCAGAAACCACAGCATCCATAGACCGTAGTGTGCTTGTTTTTATTTGTTTAATTTTGTACAGGCTAAGTAGTCATAAGGTTTTACATATCAAAAATATAAAATGGGCACTCAGTGAAAACTCTCCTTCCCATTCCTGTCTCTCAACTAACCAGTTTCCCTCCTCAAGGGCAAATCAATGTTACTAGTTTCTTCTGTCTTCTTCTAAAGATATCTTCTGCATATACAAGTATACTCGGATACATCCTTTATTCCATTCTTTTACACAAAGGACAGAATAATGATAACAGTGTTCTATACCTTTCTTGTCTTTCCTTAGCGTATTTTAGTGATACAGATACAAACACACACAAAAAAAAAAAAGAAGAAGAAAGCATCCCCATTCTATTTATGGCTGCATAGTATTCCACAGTACCTAGTGCCATTATTTATTGAAACAGAAACATAGTCGCTATACATTTAGGTTGTTTCCAGTATTTTCCTCTTATAAACAATGCAGCACTGAATAACTCTGCCAACTCATCACTTTCCACATATGAGAATATTGATCCTAACATCCTTAGAAATGTGATTCCTAACTGAAAGGGTAGATACACTCATAATTTTAATAGAGATTGTCAAGTTGCCTTTCAGAAGCTAATATTCTAGTTTGTGCAAATTTTACACTTAAATGTTCTTTAAAATATCGTTATTAAATTTCCTGATCTTTGCCAGTTGATAGGTAAAAACAATATCTTAAAGTGGTTTTAATTTGTTTCTTTTATTATGAAAGAGATTGAGCATTTTTCTATATACTGAGAGCCTACTGTGTATTTCCTGTTACTCTATTTCACATTTTCCATCTACTTTAAAGAGTAATTATCAGCTGTCAAGTAAAGTGAGCATCAGCATTTGGCTTAGCTGGTTTAAGTAGCAAGTAATTGTGTATTTAGTGAGGAACCATATCTTTACAGAGAATTGTGCAAAGTACTATGGATTAAATAAAAAAGTGTACCCTAGTAATCATGAATCTGTGTGGAGGCAAACTAATTATTCCATCTGCTTTCGCAGCCAACACGCTCTCCAAGTCCAGACAACCTACTCATCCAATATCAACTACTGAGGCAGATAGAGTGATTCGTCATCTAAATCCCTACTAGAAACAGATACTACAATAGGTGATGGTGATAGAAAGATGAGTAAGACAGAGTTTTGGGAGGAAAAAAAGAAAATAAAGCAACAAAATCAAAGGTGTTTGCAGTGAAAGCTGTTCATGCTACAATAAAGGATAAAGTTGGGGGTGGTCAGTTCTGGGGGGTGGAAGAGTTCGCTAAAGGAGGCATGCTAGATAAGCCCCTGAAATTCTTTCTGAGTGGCCTTCTTGATTAAACAACCCTTCCCGGCTCACCATCCTTGCTTGCTTTAAATTGTTAAAACATATCTGGTTTTCTCAACAACTTTGCTCATTCCTTCCAATTACTTGGACATTTGATTTACTTTGATCATTTATCTTTCTTCTAAGTTGCAGATGTCTGAAAGGCCAGGAGCAGGTCTCCCTCATACAAATGCCTGCACAATGTGGGCCCCCAGGAGATATTCTTGAATGGGTAAAAGATGGGTAGACAAGTAAATACATTTCTTCCAAAAGGTCTTCTCTTATGGCAGTTACCCCGCTCACCACATTACTGGTCAGCCAAAGCATTCTTGGCAGGTGCAACACTCCACAGATGTGAAAGCCAGGCCTGTCCTCTGCTCAGAAGACACTGAGGAACCTGTATCTCTAAGGATGCCAATCAATCCCTATTGAGCAATCCTTGACTAAGGAATATTATTAGGATAATATTATCATGTTCCCTAGGGTGTTTATGAAAATAACTAATATGTGTGTCTGCTGTAGATATGGCCTTATATTAACTATTAATCTCACTTTTTACCTGGAAGATATATGTATATAATATATATAAATATATACATTTTTTAAAAAAATAAACAACTGGTCTGCCTTCTACAGCTGCCTGATCTTCAAATCAAGGTCCACAACCTTGGACCACCAGCTACAATGTCCATGACTGGTTCTTTAAGCCTTAAATTTAAGGATACTTCCACAATACTCCCAAATCTCTCTCATCACACTACACAGCTTGACTCTAAAAACTATACTGGCCAGTGGAAGCCTTAAGCCAATTTGGTTACATGAATGGTATTGGCTACACAGTATTCCATGGCTAGATCAGTCTTGGTTTCTCCCACCATTGAGTTTAATGATTCCTGTGGCTTATGTTTCAAAACATTGTAAAGATAAATGTCTTCTGTCTGTATCTTGAGACTAGAAAAAATAGCTTACAGAAGAGAGCTACTTTTTCTGAGCGCTTTCCTGTTTTCATGTAAAAATTTCCCTTGGCACCCTGGTCCACAGTTATAACTTTGCAAATAAAAACTGCAGGAATTAACAAAAATCTTTATCTTTTCAGATCACTGTTTCCAAGTCAATGGGAACTAAGAGATCAAAATTTTTTTTTATGGTTTTTCATTCATTCTTAATTAGCTTTTGCCATCAATGTTGTTAATAGCAACGAAAGATAAGGAATCTTTTTGTGGAGTTTTTTTCAAGCTTCATTTAGCTTCCTGCTTTTTTGTCTGTTTGTTTATTTCCTTATTATTTGGGGTAAAGTAAGACTTTGCATCACTTCCAACAGTAAAGTTACTGTTTTCAGTATCTCATCTGTTACTTATTTGAGACTGTATAGTCCAGGAACAAAGCCAAAACTCATAAATATTGCACCAGTGCTCACATCTGCCAAGCCAGCTACCATACATAACCCTTATGCTGTACCCAGTGGGTTAACCCACAGACCTCAAATGACAGCTATATAGTTCGTTCCAAGTGCCCTGTGTGCCAAGAAAATGTCTAGGTATGTTAGATACATAAATATTGATTCTCTTCTGTACTCAGGATGTCTTCACATTCATAAAGCAAACCAACAGCAAATATTTCAACCTTCTCTGACTATACTTTAAAGTTTAGAAGGAAAGTTTTTGTTTTAAAATGTCATTCTGGTGGATGGAGTTCAACATATCCTGAAACTGGAAAATCTTGAAAAAATTTCGGTTCTTATTTTAGGTCAAAAATATTTCCAGAAGAGAGAGAATTTCAAATTATGAAAAATACTCATTTATCTGTGACATTTATAGAGTATTTTTATTAGATATAATTTCATTTTTGTGGATGTACGTTCTCAACTTCATCAAATGCTTAATGCAGTAAAAGTTTTAAGACCATATTTATTACCAGAGGCATGCAAACCATTTTTGATGGCATTAATTTTTATTATTTATTTATTTAAATATATGTTATTGATTATGCTATTACAGTTGTCTCATTTTTTTCTTCCCTTTATTCCCCTCAGCCCTGCACCTCCCTCCCACTAACATTCCCCCACCTTAGTTCAGGTCTATGGGTAATACATATAAGTTCTTTGGCCTCTCCCTTTCCTATACTATTCTTAATCTCCCTGTCTATTTTGTACCTACCATTTATGCTTCTTATTCCCTGTATCTTTTTCCCCATTCTCCCCTTCCCCTTCCCCATTGATAACCTTCCATCTGATCTCTACTTCTGTGATTCTGCTCCTGTTCTAGTTACTTAGTTTGTTTTTGTTTTTGTTTTTTGAGGTTCTGTTGTTGACAGTTATGAGTTTCTTGTCATTTTACTGTTTATATTTTTTATCTTTTTTTCTTAGATAAATCCCTTTAACATTTCATATAATAAGGGCTTGGTGATGATGAACTTCTTTAACTTGACCTTATCTGGGAAGCACTTTATCTGCCCTTCCATTCTAAATGATAGCTTTGCTGGATAGAGCAATCTTGGATGTAGGTCCTTGTTTTTCATAACTTTGAATACTTCTTTCCAGCCCCTTCTTGCTTGCAATATTTTTAGAAGCTAAAGTCATGGTAGGAGACTTTGTTTTGCAACACTATAAACTGATACATTCTTGTATCTCCAGTCCCTCCTCATTTGCAATATCCAATCAAAACAAAACAAATTATGACATTAAATCTTGAAGACAATAATAAGCCAGGGTATTCACAAATCCCATGATTGGACAGTCAATTGAATTTAGTACATAGCTTGTTGAAACATTCACCATCATGAACTGAAAGACTGAGAGATGAGGAACAGTTCTAATTTGGTTTCAATCATAGAGGTTCCCCTTTTTCAAGGACAGTTGGGCCTGGAGAAAGTATTTTCAAAGGGTTTAGACTTAAAACTATGGTGAAGGCAATGCTTTATGTTCACCTAGTCTGGTTTTGTTTTCTCTTCCTGAACACACACACAAAAAATAGCATTTCACAACTTCCCTTATAGTTAGGTTGTGGCCATGCAACTCATTCTGACTAGTGATCTGTAAGCAGAGTTACAGGTTCTGTCCACAGCAATCAAGGCCACTATTGAGATGGAAGATCTCAAACATGAATGTTGCCTGAATCCCTGACTCACCACTATATAGCTGACAGTATCATTCTTGCATTAGAATTTTTATGAACAAGCAATAAGCCTTTATTGTGTTAAGTCATAGAAATTTCAGGATCACTTTGTGGTGGTAGGATAACCTGTCCTAACTCAACTGGGAAACAATTTTCAACATAAATAGTGGGAAAAATGATTTACTTGGGACATTATTTTATAAAGAAAAATGAAATTATAAAAATCAGTTTATTTTCTCTGATAGTTAATAAAGTATAGATTATAATGTAGTTATGTACAAAATAGATAATGAATCAAGTGTTAGGCTTTTGACATATGCTTTCCCTAAGGACTCATATATGCCTACAAAGCTTCACAAAACAACTCTAAAGATGGAGTATGTCCCTTTTCCACTCTTTTAAATTAGTACATTAAATATAATACACATCCATTTACATAACCTAAAGATTTATCTTAGGTGAAAATGCAAAATTTAACTATTAAAAAAGCCTTACTTTTAAATTGTTAAAAACTGTTCAGCTCTTAGAAAATCCCTTTGGGGAAAGACAAAAATCACATGAGTACATCAGTTAGATGTGGAAAAAACATTTGATAAGGTACGGCACCTATTTATGATAAAAAACACTCAGCAAAGTGGGTGTAGAAAGAACATACCTCAATATAACAAAGGCCATATACAAGAAACCTACAGACAACATCATACTCAATGATCAAAAACTAAAAGCTTTCCCACTAAGATCAGGAACAACACAAGAGTGTCTGCTTTCACCACTTTTATTTAACATAGTCTTGGAAATTCTAGCCACAGTGATCAGAGAAGAAAAATAAATAAAGGGCATCCAAATTGGAAAGGAGGAAATAAAACTGTCATTGTCTACAAATGACATGATAGTGTACATAGAGAATCCTATAGACTCCACCAAAAAACTACTCAACCTAATAAGTGAATTTGGCAAAGCAGCAGGATATAAAGTCAATATTCAAAAATCAAAGGTATTTTTGTACACCAACAATGAAATATCAGAAACAGAAACTAGGAAAAAAATCCTATTTGCTATAGTAATAAGAAAAATAAAGTACCTAAGAATGAACCTAACCATTAAGGAGGTAAAAGACTTATAGTCAGAAAACTATGCAACACTGAAGAAACAAATTAAGGAAGAAAAAATAAATGGAAGCGTACATCATGTACATGGATTGGAAGAATTAACATCCTCAAAATGTCCATACTATCCAAAGCAATTTATAGATTCAATGCAATCCCTATTAAAGTACCCATGACATCTTTCACAGATACAGAAAAAAACATTTCAAAAATGTGTATGGAACCATAAATGACCCCAAATAGCCTCAGCAAGTTTGAGAAAGTATAATAAAATAGGAAGGATCACAATACCTCATATCAAACTATATTATAAGGCCACTGTAATCAAAACAGTTGATACTGGCATAAGAACAGACACATTGATCAATGGAACAGAATAGAGACTTAAATGTAAGTCATGACACCATTAAAGTCCTAGAGAAGAACATAGGCAGGAAAATTTCAGATATTCCATGAAGCAATATTTTCACTGATATGTCCCCTAGAGCAAGGGAGATAAAGGACAGAATAAACAAATGGGACTTCATCAAATTAAAAAGGTTTTGCATGGCCAAAGAAAATGTCAGCAAAATGAAAAGGGAACCAACCATATGGGACAATATATTTGCCAATGATGCCTTGGACAAGGTTTCAATCTCCAAATATATATAAAGAACTCACACAACTCCACACCAGGAAGACAAACAATCCAATTAAAAATGGGTAAAGGACCTGAGCAGACACTTCTCGAAGGAGGACATACAGGGCCTAGAGACATATGAAAGGATGCTCAGCATCACTAGCCATCAGAGAGATGCAAATTAAAACCACAATGAGATTCTACTTCTCACCAGTCTGAATGGCCATCATAACCAAATCAACAAACAACAAGTGCTGGCAAGGTTGTGGAGAAAAGGGAACCCTAGTACACTGTTGGTAGGAATGCATACTGGTGCAGCCACTGTTGAAAACAGTACCAAATTTCCTCAAAAAACTGAAAATGGAACTGCCTTTTGACCAGGCAATTCCACTGCTGGGATTATAGTGTAAGAATCCAGAAACCTCAATTCATAAAACCTATGCACCCCAATGTTCATAACAGCACAATTTATAATAGTCAAGTGCTAGAAACATCCTAAGTGCCCATCAGTAAATGAGTGGATCAAAAAACTGTGGTATATTTATACAATGGAATACTATGCAGCAGAAAGAAAGAAGGAGCTCCTACCCTTCACAACAGTATAAATGGAACTGGAGAGCATTATGCTAAGTTAAATAAGCCAGGCACTGAAAGACAAATATCATATGATCTCACCTATAAGTGGAACCTAATCAACAAAACAAACAAGTGAGCAAATATAACCAGAGACATGGAAACAAAGAACAAGCTGATAATAACCAGAGGGAGGGGAAGAGGTATAACAGGGGAAAGAAGGGGATGGGTCATCAAGAAACATGTATAAAGGATCCATGGACAAAGACAACAGGGTTAGGGGGAGGATTGAATGTGGAAGGTAGGGGGTGGGTAGGGCTGGGGAGAGTAATGGGGTGAGGGTAATGGGGACAACCTTAATTGTACAATAATAAAAAAGTGGGGGGGGAAGAAAATTCTTTTGAAGTTTTAGAAATGTTAGTGTATAAAAATAATATTTCATATACTTCTAGAAAAGAATAGTTACTGTTAAATTTTTTGAACTTCCTGACTCTGGATTCTTATAAAAATATAAAAATAAGTTAGAATTTATTTGTCTACTCAGCTAAAGTCAGTGAGAAACAATCTCTTGTTCAGCTGCAAATAAACCCGGAAAGGAGGATTTGACAGGCTGGGTGTCATCACAAGACCTCATGAGGGAGTTTTGATACAGAAAGAGATAAGAATTATAACACATGGGATAGAAACATTTTGAAAGTTTTAATACACAGAAATTATCATATGTAACCAACACATTTACAAAAGTACTTCTACTGGCAGCACTAAGAACCTTAATGATAGAATACACCACACATAGAACAAGACAGAAAGCTTTAGCCTACCCATGGGATCTTTTGAACACTAACATTTTGACACATATTCCTCAGAAAGCAAAATAATTCCATCATTTTCTTTAATGCTTCATTTCTCCAAATGGAAAAATATCTTTTTTTGGAAGATATCTTTTTGTAAAATCCTTAATTCTTAGATAAATTCCATGATAAACACAAAGATTTTATCCCTAATTATGTATGTAAATCTTATAATTTTTGGTCAACTCACCTACTTATAAATAAACTAAGAGGATTCCAGAAGCTTTGCGGCATCAAGAAAATGCTTCACATGATTTTAGAATATTTTGATTCCCAGTCCAAATGGACTGGAATGCATTCTCTGTTTTCCCATTTGTTTTCCAATAAATGCAATAATGATTTTTTCCAAGGATTTGTTACACAAATTTCAGGCAAGTATTGATTATATCATTTGACCCATTAAACTCAATTTTAATTTATATACAAAATTTTGGAAATTTGTATATTTCACTAATTTGATTTGAACATTAATAAGAGTTACAATTAATTTAATTAATATTAATTTAATATATTAAATATATGTGACATTCATGTAATTCAAAACTCAGAAACTTTAGAAGATGCACAAAATATATGAGTAAAAGTCAACCTTCTATCCATATTTCTCATCTGCCCAGGCCCTACTCTCCTCTGTGGATAAACACTGTTCTTAGATTTGTATGAGTGATTCCGGCATGACTCTCTATGCATGTGAGAAGATGCAAATATATACCAATGATGGTTTTCACTTCTTGGCTCATTAGTCTTCCCTGCAGCAGTAAACAGAGTTTACCACACTCAACACCTGGAAATAGTCTTGGCTGCTCTCCTACTTTTTCTCCTCCCGCCCCAAACATTCCTTCTTCATTTCCCCTGGGAGCATTGCTTCCTCTGTGTGTCCCTTACAAACCAGTTCTTCTGTGTTCACATGACATGTTCTTCTTGAGTGATTTTTTTCTATTTCCATTGTGGCATAAATAAAGGTATTGGCATTGAGGTAGTTTGTGGGCTAAGACAGCCTCTTCAGAAAAAATGAATTTGCAAAATAAGCAGGAGTTATGTATAAAAGAAAGAGGGTAAGATTCCTAGAGGAAGGAAGGGTATATTTATAGGAAGACACACATGGATGAAAGAGAGACAATTTTTGCATACTAAGTGATTCGTTCAATGGCTAACTTAACTATCTCTTATGAATAGTGAGAGAAAAATAATAATATCAGTGGAATCTTTATCAGAAAAAAAGTATTGTGTGCTAAATCAGCCACACAAATTATAGAAACTGAATGAGATTTAAACTAAATCTAAAAGAACTGGATCTGAGTAATTTGAGTAGGAATAGAAGCTAAAACTGTCAGATGCCCTGGCTGATAATCTAATGCCCAATTTGCTGGTTGTTGCCAACCTAGCACTCTGCGTTAGGTCACCTTGATGTGTGGGAAGGTTGTCAGGAGAGCTTTGCAGACTGACAACCTGCGAACCTGTCTTCACATTCTGTGAAAGACTTTGCAGCAGAACTTGGAAGTGCGCTCTTCACCACAGGGTGGAAGACCTTCGTTTTCAGTTGTAGTGCTTTATGTCTATCGGCCACAATAAAGGCAGGTTGCTTTCTAACCTAAGCATTTGTTCCCTTTTTAGATACAATTTAAAAAATAAACATTTTCATTTTTTTATGCCAGCTGGGAGAATAGAATAGTCTCTCAAAGTTACAAATTCACGTCCAAAAGCAGAATGAGGAGAAGCAGCTTTCAGTGTGTATAGCTGACCCTGAGAGAACAGGGTTTTGACGACCTAGGTCACAGGTTTGTTTTTTTTTTTTGAAGGTCTTAAACAGAATGCTTTCTGTTCTTTAATATTTGTGTTCTTCTGGCCTGAATGTTTCCATATCTGTAAGACTCCTGTAGCTGCACCCGCAGTGGACTGGAAGCCCATGGAGCAGTTGCCATGCAGAGCCAGGACCGTCAGGAGCCCTGCTGCTTCATCTCTCAGGACTTCGTTGTCCTCATCTGTGCTAGCATCACAGGACCAATAAGAGGATTATAGAAAATAAAATTTCTTTTTAAATCCCAGAATGCTATTGTACAGTTGTAGGAATCTCCTCAACTTGGAATTACCTCCTGTTTAGGTTAAATTTCATTTTATTGCAATGAGAAAGAATTATCAGAGTGCCAACCATAGAGCATTTCATATAGAGCATTCATTCCCTATAAACTCCCACTCAACAGTGAGATCACTTCCAGTTCTCTGCCTAAAGGTGAGAATCATCTTTCTGAGCTGTGCTGAGCCCCATGACTGAGGTGTAAATGGCAGGAAACTTTTTTTCATAGTTCTAAATCCATCTGGTCTGTATAGGGGATCCCACATAAAGAAGGGTAACTCCTGATTCTTTTTGTTATTTCCCACAAAGCAAAACTATGACCTCAATGAGAAATTCAATTACAGCTCTATTGCAGGAGGTATACAGATATTACCCAAGTGCCCCCAGTACAGACATGTGGCATCTTTTCCAGAAAAGATGGCATACCTGGCTGAAGAACAATGGCCATGACCTAATAGCTTCATATTCCTATAAGAAAAAAAATCAATGCATAGAAATGCCAGAGGTCTCAAGCCCATTTGGAAGTTTTCAGAAAGCTCTCTCATAACAAGTAGTAGGCACGATTGGACAAGAACTCCCCCAAAATGAGGAAAGCTGGGTTCTAGTCTGGCTATCCCACTGGGTACTGTGTAACCCTGACAAGTCACAAACTTTACAGTGTCTGTTTTTTACCAGCAAAACAAGTCTGTATGATCTCTGAGATCCCTTAAAACTCCATGCACATTGATTTTTCTCATCACAGCAGTCTTTAAATACACAAATCCTGACATAACATCTTGGAAAGAAGAACAAAATCTAGTTTGAGCTTCTCAGTCTGTTTCAATGACTTAAAAAAAACCCTACAGTTTTTAATCAGAAAGGCAAAATCTTTAGTGATGCTAATAAAGGCCTGAGTACGATGCTCTCTTCAAGTAAATGTGGAAGGATGCTATCTGCATATAGGCTAATTTTGTTCACAGCTGAAGCAGAACAGATCCAATGACTATGCTTGAACATCTATCTCAGTGAGATTGCAAAGGGCATTGATGAGAGAGGAGATGAGTCTCTGTATCAAATAAATTGTCTATTTGCATCTAAAAGCCAAGACAGCTATTCAAATGCCATGTTTTTGAAAGGGGCCAATATTACTTGGCTAGTTTGAAAGCTATGAAGCAGTTCTGGGGTTTCTATTTAGTAGAATAATAAGAGGCAAAAACCAAGAGTCTAAGTTTAGTTCAGGACTGAAATACCCCCAAGTGTCAGGATGCTGTTAAATATATTCTAAACGCATACCTTCCCAGACATCATGGACTATGTCACTCAATTTACTCATAACTTCAAAAAATGGATTTGATTTAGCACAGATTTGTCAACATATTATTTTAAGATGTTGAGACTTGGGTCTCAGCATAGGGGAAGTTGTCTTACTGAAAGTTTGAACCAAACAAAACAGGATTAAGTGCCCTGGCTGGCGTAGCTCAGTGGGTTGAGTGCACGCCTGCGAACCAAAAGATCACTGATTCGAGACCTAGTCAGAGCACATGCCTGGGTTGCAGGCCATGTCCTCATTGGGGGACACATGAGAGGCAACCACACAAAAAGGGCTTAACTTTCTCTATACAAAGGTAATCACAGTAAATTCAGATAAAAAATTAAAGTCATCTGCAATCCCATCAGCCCATTAATATTTTCAGGTGTTTCTTTATATTCTTTTTCTTACATATGTGGGGTGGTGGTTGTTCAACAAATACAGGGCCACAGCGCACATACCACGCTATATATTGAACACCTTCACATGTCCCTGGATTTTCGTGTATAAAGCGTTTTAAACCAGCACTCCGATGAGACCTAGAGCTGCCTCTGAGATGCCTGAGGGGTGCTCAGGGTGTGGAATGTGGCTCAGTGGACAGAGTTTGATCTCTCCCCCTCCAGCCTAGAGCCTACCTTCATCAATAGGAGTTTTTTTTAAAGTATGCTTTACCTTTTTTTTTTCACTCATCTGTTTAAAAGTTTCTGCTTTGAGAAAGAAAAGTTGAAGATCACTGCTCTGTGTCATTTTTAATATCTGAATTTTCAGCACACATGTATAAATATTCTGATTCACAAGTCTCTTTTGGCATAGTAGGTAAAACTCAGAAGCTTGCCTACAAGCATGGTTCTCCAGCCCGTACAGCAGTCCTGTCACTGGCTTTAAAACACCCACAAATTCTTTGACAGTCCTTCTATAAATATAGATATAGATAGATATTAATCAAGATTCTATACTAATCAGAGCGCTTCAATTTCAGTGACAGATAATCCAATCCAAAATGATTTGTGTGATAAAAAGAATTTTATTGGCTTACCTATCTTACTTATTAGGTAGGTAAGCCAATAAATAATTTCTTTTTTATTGGTGTTTGGCAAGGCTGCATCCAGGCACTCATCTCAGTCTCTAACTCTTGATCTCCTACCCATCCTTTTGTCTGTGCTAATTGCATTTTCAAACAAGCTATCTTCATGTCAGGGTCCATGAAACTTCCAGCTTTATATCTACCATTTTTACACCATAGTCAGAATTTTACTTATAACCACAGACTCTGAGGATTAAACAGAAAGGGGGTTGAGTGTGGCTCATTTTCTTGAAGCACATCCCGTAAACCGAAAGTCACAGGTTCAGTTCCTGGTGAGGACACATGCGTAGGTTGTGGGTTCAATACCTATTCCGGGTGCATACAGGAGGCAACCAATAGATGTTCCTGTCTCACATTGATGTTTCACTCCCTCTCTGTCCCCAACCTTTCCCCCTGTCTAAAATCGAGAAGCGTGTCCCCAGATAAGGATTTTTAAAAAAGACTACTCTGTAAGCTACAGAACTGTTGTAAAGGCTAGAGAACCATGTGTGAGGCCAAACTTCTGAGAAGCATGATCTGAAGAAGCCACCACCAGTGCAGCATCTGCCACCACCAATGCTGGGCGCTTTTGTTGGCACTGGTGCCGAGAGCTCAAATGCTGCTGGAGCTCAGCTGTGCAACCACTGCCACCCTCAAAAGCCATCCCCAAATCTATCCATCTTAATCAATATCCTTGCCTGCCAAACTGGGACCCCAGAACCTCCTTCCCTGGGTTGTTGACTTCCCAAAGTTTCACATGGCCAAGTGATTGGTGAAGTCATCCAGGTCACATAGATTGTTTCCCCAATGGACTGAATTTCTATGTAAAAGATTTAGATATTTTGTTGCACCAATTAAATTACTCCTTCTCTACACATAATGACTGCCCAGGAGTTACTGGCTTAAATACAGAGCCAATTGCCCTATTGGACCCAAGAAGAGTTTCACTCAGCCTCCAGGGTAAGAATACTAGTCTGTGTGAACTAAAAACAAGATTGATGTCTTCCTTTCAAGAATCCTTCCAGCAGACAAGCTATTTCTTACAACTAACATATTGTGAGTTTTTTAAAAAATGTCCTAAAATAAAGGCCATGTGAGAAATGAAATTAACTTGGAAAATAGTCAAAATATAAAATTACAAATCAGTTGGTGACATTTCATGATTTTAAGCTTTCCCTAGTTGAGAAATAATTGAACATATTATTACCTCTTACATGAAAAGTTTAAGAAATGAAAAAAATGGGCAGACAATGGCATCCGAACAGTTTTTAGTTGACAACATGATTCCTTTGGTCTTGTTAACATGTTTGATCTTTCATTCAAATGTGGGCTATGATCTTCACTAAAAGGTTTTAGGACATTATTCATTCGTTCTAGAAACAAATGTACTCTCATCTGATGCTGATAACTACCATAGTTATTAAGATAAAAATGCATCAAATATTGAAAACTAATTAAATCACAGAAACACAATGAATGATCCAAAAGTACTGCATACAGTCTAGGCTCAGAATAAATTTCTGCTTTGAATATTTTATGGACATATATTTTATAATTAATTTAATTTGACAACATTTTTGTGCCTGTCTATTGCATTTTCATCATATAAAGATAAATTTCTAAGGCTGTCATCCATCAGTAGGCTATAAGATTTTCTCCATATGGCAACAAATTGAAAGTGCTGTGCTTGTCAGAAGCTAGGTGTGGTGTGGCTTAGCTCTCCTTGTACATGGAGAGCTATATGAGATCTGTCCAAAAATATCCAGCCATGTACTATGAAAAATAGAGATATTTATTGAAGAAGATACAAGAAACATTGTACATAGGACAATGACACCTCAGTCCCCTTCAAAGCAGGAGCCTTGGGACCTCACATAGTCCTTCAAATCACTATCAGCTTCCCTCTTGTATTTTCCTGAATCTCATCAGTGGTCTGAAGTGTCTTCCCTTTCAAAGGTGATCTTAGTTTTAGAAAAGCCAGAAGTCACAGGCACCAAATCTGGGCAGTAAGGGGCTGAGTCACCTGGGTAATTTGATGTTTCATCAAATAACTGCATGAGATGTGATGTATCAGTAAGCGTGTTGTTGTGATAAACCTGCTAATCACCATAGCTGCAGCCTTCTGAATCATCCAAATAGTTTCTGCAAAGGAGTGTTCAAGCTTAACACAAAATTTGATTCATTGCTCTACTTGCTCAGTCATTTTGATTGCGATGGCCACAGAGTACACATGCTCACTCTACAGCCTCTACCACCCCCACTGACTAGTACAGTGAAGTGGTCATCATTCACACATGCACATTCCAGTCCACTCTCACTGGCTGCCAGGTTACATTGATGTCATGCAAACCGTTCTTGTTATATTAACAACGGCTGGACTTTTTCTGGACAGACAGACCTTGTATATAGGGGTGGACCTCAATAACTCAGAAATAAAGGAAATAGGTTGATATTTGAGGTTGGAGTAGAAAAGTCAGCATAATTACCATATCTTTGGTGGGCATATTCTTCTGCGAAAAAGAAAATATCCTAGGCCTTCAGAACTATAATGTAAAGATGATGTTTATAAGTACACCAGTTAAGTCAGTCAAGGAAACTCAGAAAAAGAGAGTCACGAAAGTTAGTTTGGTATCCTTCCCAGCACACACAAAGGAAAGTTATCGAAGACAATGTTGGCAGTGTCCATCTCAACAGGTTATTGATGAGAGGGAGTCTCAGGCATCATGTTGTAAGTACCCTGGTCCCTGTAGGAAGACTATGTCCTTGAAAATACCGGCACATCAGCCCTCATTGTAACAGATGTTTGACTTTTCTAGTGATCATTGTTTAAATTCCTATGTTTACCTGATTAACCTTTTAATCTCACATATTCACATTCTGATACTTCTGGACAGTTTAGGTTTAAATAGTGCCAGACTCCTAAAAAAGGACCATTATCATTGGCCTCTCCCTGAGCCCACTTGCAAATGTGGATCTCTGAGGATTTCATACTGTGATTCTAAACTAAGCTACTACATCTACAACATTAGAAACAAAAGAATAAGAAGAAAAACAAAAGAAAGAAAAAGTGTGTAAACAATATGATAAACCACAGCTTACTAAGAAAAAAAGAACTGGGAATGGCTGATATCACAATAGGAATTTCAATGTCCACCACTGTGTAGATGGCCCAGTCACCGAGCCTGGGACAGAGGTGAATGTGACCCAAACAGCCTTTGAAGTGAGATATTTTTCCCTGCATCTTTCTTAATTTTACAGTGGACAAATTGTGTGTGCCTGTGTGTGTGAGAGGGAGAGAGACAGAGGGAGAGAGAGGGAGACTGATTCTCTCAATAGATGTCCTCATGGCTAGCCTAGAAATCAAACTGATACCAGCCCAAGGTTTTCACTGCACTTGTTAACAGATGAGCACCACTGGGAGCCAGCTTGCCTCAGACTGCCCTACAGTGCTTGGGTTCTTGACTTCGCATAGGAAAAATTTCACAACATGAATCCAGGTGATTTTGAGAATATGTTTATTAAGGCTGGGGACAGTGAAACAAAGGGAAGACTTAGGGTGGAAGAAGTAACAGGAGAGAGCCTGGGTGGGGCTGCTGTTAGCTCACCTGGAAATCAGAGGAGAGGGGGGCCTTGGCGATAGGATCAGAGGGTAAGCCTGGGTTGGACTGCTACTGCCCACTTCTCCCCTGGCTGCAAGTCTCGTGGGGACCCTTGAAGTTTTAGAATAAATAAAAAGTTCATGCCTGGGAAGGGGCATGGCCGAACTTCTGAGTGAGCCCATGCTGCATCTTTGTTCTGAGGGCTTTTTATCTTTTTTCTGAGAGTGATAATCTTAGGGGAGGGTTTCAGCAGAATATTCATCAGCTTTCCAGGTCATTTTTAATATGCTGATGTGTCAAAATGAGCACATATGGGGTTTTGGGAATATTCTTTAGTCCATTTTACTGTTTTACTTTTATTTTGTGTCTTTCTGGCTTTTAATAGGGTTTTGTTCTTTGTTCCCTTGATTTCATCTGTCCTTGCGTTTAGCTGGCACAGATGACATTAATTGGATCTCTGGTCTCTCTTTCCCAGACCAGGTCGATTTAAGCTATGAGTTCTCTAGTTAGGGAGGGGAGGTATAAACCATTCACTCTTAAGCGTCCTCTGTTAGGGAAGAAAAGTTCTTGTGATTCTCCAGCTGGCTGTAAATTGGTCAAACTGTCTGGCCTTGTTTAATTTTCTTGTCTGAGTTTCTCCATTCCACTTGTCCAGGAATTTCTGTAGCTTCTTACTATCTTCATGGTGACCGATATGATAGCTATTGGTCACACAAGTAGGAAAGGGGGAACAATCAGGGTAACTCCCTGTGTAGTTTTATATATTATGTCTCCTGGGCCGGACCCAACAGAGTATCCTGGTATATGTGTGATAAAATGTGTCCTGGATAATGATAACTCCCCTGCTTGAATTGCTGCCTCCAGCATGGCCACTAATGACGGTTACCTTCTTTCCTGTCTCCTAGGCCCAGGAGGGGAGTATGTTTCAATTTCAAGGCATCTATGAATAGAAATTCTCTCAAGTGTGAGTTTGCCACAAGTCAGGTAATGATTTGTTAGCTACCAGCGACTGGGTGCTTCGTTTGTATGGAGAGGTTATGATCGACAGTTTTAACTCGATCCACAGGGATGGAGTGGGGTGGTAGAGCACTTTTCCACACAAAGGGGTACAGTCTCCAAAAGAGAAAAGATGTTCTAGAATGAGAAAATAAGAAATGTTTTAATTTGAACTTCTCTAAATATGAGTGAAATTGAACAGCTTTTCTTAGATATAAGGGCAATTTTTATATCTTTTCAGTTTCTCTTTGCCCCATTTTTCTAATGATTTTGAACTTATTCCTCTCTATTTTTACCTTATTTAAGTAGACTTTATGTTTCAGAATAGTTTTCGATTTACAGAAAACTTGAGCTAGTACAGAGAGTTCTATATACCTCACACCCAGGTTTCCCTGTTATTAACATCTTACATTTACTTAAAATTAATGAGCCGGTATTGGCCGATTATTGTTAACTGCAGTCCATAGCTTATTAAGATGCCCTTACTTTTTACCTAATGTCCTTTGACTATTCTAGGATCACATCCAGGGTAGAACACAATACTTACTCATCTATCTCTTTAGGTTCCTCTGAGCTGTGCGGTTTCTTAAACTTTACTTGTTCTGGATAACCTTGATAATTTGAGGGAGGGGTCAGGCATTTTGTAGGATGTACCACTCTTGGAATTTGTCTTACATTTTACTCATTTTACTGAGGTTATGGGTTGGGCATAGGAAGACAACAAAAAGTAAACTGTCATTTTCATTACAACATATCAAGGCTACATACTACCAGCAAATGATTTATGAATATTGATGTTGACCTTGATTATCTAGCTGATGTGGTGTTTTTCAGGTTTCTCCATTATAAAGTTACTCTTTCCCCCCTTTCTATATGGTACTCTTTAGAAGGAAGTAACCAAGGAAGTGACAGTCTGCACCTAAGGAATGCGGAGTTATGCTCCTCCTGGTTGAGGGCGGAGTATCTACATAAATTTGGAATTCTGTACAGATTTATCTCTTTTCTCCCATCTATTACTTTATTTAATCATTTATTTATATCAGTGTGGACTAATGGATTGTTACTTTATACTCTGGGGTATAATCCAATAATACTTTATTTTGTCCCTCAAATTGTTCCAGCTTTAACCATTGAAACCACTGGGAATAGAGATTTCTTTTTTTCCTTTTTTTTTTTTTTGAAGGTCTTAAACTACTAATTCAATTTCTTTGTAAGTTATATGACTATTCATTATATATTTCAACTTTTGGTTTATGGAATTTGTTCATTTTGTCCAAATTGTTGGGTTTATGTGTGTAGAGGTTTTTTGGTGGTGATTCTTTATTATCCTTTTAACTTCTGCAGGGTCTGTAAATATCCTCTCTTGAACTCCTGATGTTGGTAATTAACATCTTTCTGTCAGACTGGGTAGAGATTTATCAATTTTTTAAATCTTTTCAAAGAAACAGCTTTTATTGTAATTAACTTTTTCTATTATTTTTATGCTTCCAATCTCTTTAACTTCTGGTTTAACTTTATTATTTGTTTCTTCATGCTTACTTTGGGTTATTTCATTTTCCTTTTTTTAGTTTCATAAGGTAGAAGCTTTGATTATTTATGTGAAACCTCTGTTCTTATGCAATTATTTAATACTGTAAATTTCTTTCCAAGCACTGCCACAGCAGCATCTCACAGATTGACTAAATTGTATTTTCATTTTTATTTAGTCTAATATTTTTTATTCCCCTTTAGAATTATTCCTTGACTGATAGCTTTAGAAATATATTTTAAATTACAGGTGTTTAAAGATTTTTTTCTGTCATTTTTCCTTTATTGATTTCTAGTTTAATTTCATTATGGTCAGAGAATATATTTTGCATGACTGCAATTTTTTATAGTTGTTAAAGTTGTTTAACGACCCAGAATATGACCTATCTTGGTATTGTACACTTCTAAAGAATATGTATTCTTCTGTTGTTGGGTGGAATGCTTTATAAATGCCAACTATATTCAGTTGGTTGATAGGATTCATGTTTTCTCTGTCCTTACTGCCTTTCTTTCTACTAGATCTATTTTACTGAGATGGGAGGGTTGAAGACTTTCCTCCTTTCTTTAGTAACAAAACTTCGAAATTATAGCTGGGTATTTTACTGCCCAGCTAGAGGACACATTCTCTAGCTTCTTTGTAGCTGAGTGTGAACTTGTGATGAGGCTCTGTTAATGTGATATGAGTGGAAGTGTTGTATGCCACTTTCTCGTTTTACCAAACGCAATAGAACTGCCTTACTCTGACCTTTCCTTCTGTGTCTGGGAAATGGGAAGAGCTAGAGCAGAACCATCTTCATCCCACAGATGGAAAACACATGCTGGGGATGACAGAACAGCTTCGTACCACCCACTGGACTATTATGTGAGAAAGAAATATACTTCTATCTAGTTTTAAGCTGCTCTATTTTGAGGCCTTTAAAAAACTTTAACTTTTAAATTAAATTTATTGGGGTAACACTGGTTAATACCATTATATAAATTTCAGGTGTGCATCTTTATACAATGCAACCTCTGTATACTCCATTGTGTGCTCACCAACTAAAGTCTGGTGTCCTTCTGGCACCATATATTTGACCCCCTTTACCCTCTTCATCCTCCCCCCACCCTCTTCCTCTCTGGTAACCACCATTCTGTTGTCTCTATCTATGAGTTGGTTCATTTTGTTTGTTCATTTATTGGTTTTTGTGTTATACCTCACATATGTGGGAAACCATGTGGTTCTTGTCCTTTTCTGTCTGACTTAGCACAATACTCTCAAGACCCATCCATTTAGTCAAAAATGGAAATATTTCATCTTTTCATGATTGAGTGATATTCTGTGTGTGTGTCATGTCTTCTGTACTCAATCACCTGTCAAAGGACACTTAGGTTGCTTCCATGTCCTGGCCACTGGGAATAATGCTGCAGTGAACATAGGGGTGCATGTGTATCTTTTACAAATAAGTGTTTTCAAATTTTTCTGGTAGCTATTCAGAAGAAGGATTGCTAGGTCATATGGTAGCTGTAATCTTAAGTTTTTGAGGAGACTTCGTACTGTTTCCCATAGCAGCTGCACCAATCTGCACTTCCATTCACAGGGTGAGAGGGTTCCCTTTTCTGCACGTCTTTATTTACTATTATTTTTAGTTTACATCTTATCAGGTACCAAAATTATAAGAACTTAATTAGGTTTATATATTGCATTATGGATAAAAGCCAAACATACAATTTTCAGTGAAAGAAGCGAGTTGCTGAATGATTTATATAGGTTTATATCAGTGTGAAAAAGTGAAAAAGAAAATTATATATTTCTTATGTAAATAATAAAATTATATAAAAACTGAATGGTAAACATGTATATCATCATAAGTTTATCTGAATTTTTACATATGTTTGAAATGTTTTACAACTCAAAAGTAATTAAAAACAAAAGCCTTCATGGAGAAAGTGATATTTGCCTTGAAGGAAATATAGGATTTACTCAATCATATTGTATTGATCTATATTAGTTTCCTATTGTTGCTGTAACAATTACCACAAAACTAGTGGCTGGAAACCACACAGATTATCTTACAGTGTTGAAGGTCAGAAGTCTGGGAAGACGTCAGCAGGCCTGTGTTTTTCTGGAGGCCGCAGGGGAGAGTCCATATTCTTACCTGTTCCAGTTTCTTGAGGTTGCCCTCTTTCGTTGGCTTATGGGCCATTTCCATCTTTAAATCCAACAGTGGTGGGCCATGTTTTTCTCAAGATGCCTCCTGTCTCTGACTCCTATGTTTCCATCTTCCCCATTTACATACTGTGTGATTACATTGGGCCCATCTGGTATGAGCTCTACCTGAAAGTCAGCCGAGTGGTGATTTTAGCCTCATTTGCAACCTTAATTTCCCCTTGCATATAGCATAATAATATTCACAGGGGATTAGAATGTGGACATCTTTGGGAAGCTGTTATACTGCCTACCACAGGGTCCATCAGTATTCTTTGTTTACAAGCAATTGAAATTGTCTCTAATGTAAGCAGATAGGGAATTTATTAGGAAGATAAAGCTTTGGCTCATAGAATTACAGAAAAGCTGGTTAATTTTGTGTTGAAAGTATGTGAACCAGCAGTTCTAGATATAGAGAAAGTAGGATATAAGTGACAGTCTTTTTTGGAGACACTACTGTCTTCATGAATCAGCTCCAATTATGTGTTATTCTTATTCTGATTAAGGTTTAAATCCCAGGGAAAGGTAGAATCTGACTGTCTTGCCTTGAGTAATGTATCTGTACCTTAGCAAGAGCTGGGATGAACATCTTGATTGAGGGACCCATCAAGGTTGTATGCAATGATAGGAGGTTCTTCCCCAATGGAAAATCTAGATATTATGACCAGAAGAAGAAATGTATTTAGGCAGGCAAAATAAGGCCCACTCTAGTAGGGAGAGTTATACTGGATAATAATAGTGGAGTCTGCTAGGTTGTACTGGAATCATAACAAATTGTATGTTTTATGAATAAGTTTAGTCTGGCTAGCATGAAAATTAAATAGACCTCACAGAAATTAGGCTCAGCTATGTACAATGGTCCCTGAGTGTGCAGGTGAAAGATCTTACCCAATGCCGCAGGGAATAGGCAGCTATCAAATTTTGAGGCCTAAAGAATAATATGGTATGACCTGTAGTTAGGGATGCTCAGGTTCATGGCTTTGGTAGCAAATGGAATAGGAAGTGAGATTCAGAGATACAGTTATGCCACTAAGAGCTGAGAACAAATCTTACCTAGTTCTTCACACGCTTGTCTTGCATAAGAAACTGAACTTCTAGTTAGTGTAACACTAGTCTGATTTCCTAGAAATCAATGATTTCTCCAGATCTTTGGAGAAAGAGAAAAGATTCAAGTTTTTCTGTGATGACAGAGCTAAAAACACCCACACACAGACAGAGCATACCCCCCCCCCATGATGACAACTGTGGAAGCAAGCACACACAGTACCTTCTTTATCCCACTCTCTTCATTTTTGTCTCTCAGACCCCATAATTATCTATCTCATTGTTCTTCCTATCCTGTAGCCATTTTTTGCAGTTATGTTTTTAATTTTTATTTTAATTGTGGTTCAAGTACAGTTTTCTGTCTTTTACTCCCATCCCAGTCTACCCCCCAGTCAGTTATTTAGTAAAGGAATTATACGTTCCTACTAGCCACATTCTTAACTAGAATATGCTCCAAATATAATTGCTAGATGATTTTCAGGGAAAGTAATTTTTAAAAAATCACAGATTTGAAGGTTGACATTTGGGCTTCATAAAGAGAAATTACTAAAGTTAATTGAAGGTCAAAAAATGTTTGCAACTTACCATATGTGATAAAAATAAGAATTTCTGGTCAGAACTACTTCTCAGAAATCCCAGAAGCAATGTGAAACTCAAGCTGTGAATCTGAAAAGAAATGTAAAGTAATAGCAAGTACTATCAATGTACCATCATCATTGCCTAGAAATATTTTCCTCTTGCTTCTGAAACATCATCCATTTTTATCTGGATTATAACAGCTCCTTTTCTCTCTCCCTTGTTTTTCTGGCCAGTGGAATAGATGAGTCATTTTACCATCTGGGCTGGAGGAAAAGGAGATGTATGGCTGAATAAAGCTGAGTATTATCTATATAATGATGGCTCTACAGTCCAAAATATCTCACTTTCTCAGTGTCCTTGTTTACACTTAGGCTTCTTCCAAAACAAAATTAGGGACTATTCTACAAAAGCAATTTTTGGATACTTATTTCTACCTCTAAGTTAACATTGCCAAACTTTTGGGAAACTTCAGGTAACACTGAGTTTTCAAAGGTTTGGTAATGGCTGAAAAGGCTTAATTAAATTAAAACATTTTTTCAAGTGTCATTCAAAATTCTGAATAACACAACTCCCCAAAAGCAAGGCTGATGCTTGATATCATTTCAGTTTTTGCTTAGAGGTAGAACTGTGTGTGTGTGTGTTCATGTGCAAGTATCATTTGCTAACTCGAGCATACGGTGGTGAAAAATAAAAATAGTTTGCTCTCAGAGAGTTTATAGACTAAACTATATAGTTTGTACACTATATGCAAACTATATTTCAAGGAATATGAGACCTGTATTTATTTTTTTTAATTTTTTATTTTAGTTGTTGTTCAAGTACAGTTTTCTGTCTTTTACTCACATCCCAGCCCACCCACCAGAGCTCCCTACCTCCCTCCCATTTCCACCCCCTTTAGTTTTTGTCCATGTGTCCTTCATACTTGTTCCTGTGACCCCTTTCCCTTTTCTCCTGAAATTCCCTCCCCTCTCCCCTCTGGACACTGTCAGCCTGTTTTCTATTTCAATGTCCTTGGTTATATTTTGCTTGCTTGTTTGGTTTGTTGTTTAGGTTCCTATTAAAGGTGAGATCATATGTTATTTATCTTTCACCGCCTGGCTTATTTCACTTAGCATAATGCTTTCCAGTTCCATCCATGCTGTTGCATAGGGTAGGAGCTCCTTCTTTCTTTCTGCCACATAGAGTTCCATTGTGTATATGTACCATAGTTTTTTGATCCATTCATTTACTGATGGGCACCTAGGTTACTTCCAGCACTGTATTTAAAATATTGTAAAACAATCAATTTTTGCTTGTGTAAGATTAGATGACTTTCTTTTAATAAAGAGTTAATCCAAGCCAGATAGTTCATAGCTCTTGATTGTTTTATTTTGTACACACAGATTTATTTTATTTTCAATTTTCAAAATATGAGTAAGAATTTCAGTCATCTGAAGAATCACTGCTGATGAAAGGTGACAGAGGGCATGATGAATCTGTTAATCAAGTATGTTAAGTATAGTTGAGTGAACTGGCAATATTCAGTATGAAAAACTGTTGACATGGAATCTCAGAAATTTAGAGCTGAAGGAATCTTGTTAAGATCATTTAGTCCAAATATTTCACTTATAAAAAAGAATAATATGGGTCCAGACTGTTATAACTCAGTTGGTTAGGCAACATCCAGCAAAGCAAAAGGCTGCCGGTTTGATTCTTGATCAGGGCACACACCTGGGTTGTGGGTTTGGTCCCCAGTGTGGGGGCATCTGAGATTTAAGAGGCAACCAATGGATGTTTCTCTCACACACTGATGTATCTCTACCTCTCTTTCTTCCTCCCTTCCTGCTCTCTCAAAAAGTAAATAAATAAATAAATAAATAAATATTTAAAAATGAATAATACAGTAACTTCTTTTAAATTATGGAATTAGTTAAGTAGAATCCAGATTACAATGGAAATACCACATCAGTTCAGTGTTCCTTCTCTAATGTCATTCTGTATTTCCATGGCAGATGACTTTAAATTCCAGAAATGCTGCCATCGTGGTCATCATTATTAATCATTATCATCACTGATACTCACTGAATGCTCATTATGTGCTGGGTGCTGGTGTAAGCACTCAATCATCTCCATGTACCTCACAATAACACTTTAGGGGATAATCCTCATTTTCCAGTTGTATTGGGTTGGCTAAAAAGTCTGTTATGTTTTCTCTGTATGATGGCTCTAGTAGCACTGTTGTCTTTAACTTTATGTGAAACAAGTTTGTTAGATTGTATAGTGATAGCTTCCATTTCAGCATGCATTTAAACGAAGCTTATCAAAATTGGTGAATTTTCGTGCAGCCACTTTAAATTTTAAGGTGAAAGAAGATACAAAACATTTTTGTCTTATTATGCTTTATTATTTCAAGAGTGGTAAAAATGCAACTGAAGTGCAAAAAGAGATTTGTGCAGTATATGGAGAAGGTGCTGTGACTGATGGAATGTGTCAAAAGTGGTTTGTGAAGTTTCTTGGTACAATTGACACTTTGGTTAAATAATTCTTTTGCCGTGGGGCTGTCTTATGCATTGGAACATATTTAACAGCATCCCTGGCCTTTACTCACTAGAAGCCAATAGTGGGAGATAGCCAACATACTCAAAATATCCTAATCAATAAAGTTATTGGTGAAAATGAAAAATGTGTC
>PVKM010010079.1:0-35519 GCA_004027735.1 Carollia perspicillata | reverse complement strand
TAATCAAGACCTTATTCCTTCTGGGAGAAGATAAAGTCACTGAGGAAGAAGTGCTATGGCCAGAAATACTAACCAGGGCCTGCGTGGGCTGTTCCTCTCTAGTCTCAGAAGTCTGTACACAGAGGGTCAATAAAAAAAGTTTAACATGCTTCTTGGATAAAGTTCAACTTCCTGGGCCAGGCATACTCTAAAGAGAAAGTGGCAATTGAGTGAGGTGATGACTGTATCAGAATGCAACTCAATTTCAAAGCCCAATCCAAGGTCCACCCTCTTCAAGATATGTCTGTCTCTCTTACTCTCAAACACTACAGCCTCTCCTCCGAACACCACCACCCTCCGTGCTGTCAGTGGGCCTCGTCACTACGAGATTACCGTCTACTCTTGAATTGTGCGTTTTCCCTGTCGTCTTTCTCCAATAAGTACCACTGACCAGGATGGGTTCACTGGGGAAGGAAATTCTAGTCTTTGACCATTTAATTTAGTATTTACTCAGTCCTTCTGCTTTACTATGGAGAGAACCCAAGGAAATTAACTTCGGTTGACATGAGAAAGGTTAACTTCTCATCTCCAATGAATTAGACTCTGGAAAAGAATAATAGCTAATACTCTAGGACACTTTGATGTGTATGAAGCATTTTCTCATGCATAAGCTCATTTATTCTCAACAGAACCCTGTGAGGATGAAATAGGCCATTTCCTTTTCCAAACTCTTAAATCTTGGAGGTATTATTTTTTCCCCAAGTATCTCCCTATTACAGAGAGGCCCAGATGCAGAGACATTAAGTCACTTGCCTAAGTTCACACAGCTCCTCGGTGGCAGAGGGAGACAAACCAAGGAGTTCTGAACCCCATTCCAGCATTCTTCCTATTGCGATGAGCTGCGTCCCTGTTTGGAATGGATTAAAGAGAAACTATGGAATTCCTTCCCTTGAAAATCTTTACATCCTTTAACAGAACCACAAAGAGCCTTCTTCTTGACAAGGTTTAGGCACCACTATTTCAAAGAGATGAAAATGGTTCTTGGTATTATTCTGAAAAATCTCTGAGCTTAAAAAGTTTTTGGCCTGCTTGTAAAATAATTCTCAGTCCTGTGCAATATCCTAGAGGAGTTTAGAGAAAGGAAGTTTTCGTGCTATGAGTCATACTTTCAATTTCTATTAAAATTCTTATACGGTCACATCTGATTTCTTTCATGCTGTGGGCCTCCAGGCCTGTGCTAATTTGCATGTCTGGTTTAGATAATGTCTGAGGTAGCTTCCAGTCTGCAAAGAAGCCTCTGATTCTATTACATGAGTCCACGTTCTACCTACCGAAAACTGATGGCTCTTTTTCTTTAACTCCCGGGCTCTTGTTGGGTGGATGCAGGACCCAGGGCTGGAAGCATTGCACGCTCACCAAGTGGGCCACAAAGGTGGCGTGTTCCTCCAGGATGAGTCACCTGTCCCCTCTTCCCACTCTGACCCCAGAGAAGTGCCCTTCCCTGAAACCCACTTCAGACTCAGATCAAAAGGCCAATCATGGCAAGTGTTGGCATTTGAAGTTTCTTGATTTAAATGGCAGCCCTAAGTCAGTGTGCGTCCAAGACCACAGATTTGGCAATTACCCTGATTCTAAATATGCAAAAACTGGTGAACTCCTTAATAGACTAGACTCATGTCACCTTTTACAATCTCTCACCCAAACATCAAAAAAACTACCGTCAGGTTTTTAGGCTAATTTGTTGTCTTGCAACATAAAGTAATCCTCACTAGATAAAGAACTAAATGGAAAGAAATAGACTTTCCAGAAGGATATGGAGATTAGTGTAGGGTGATCTGGTCAGTGTTCAGAGGGAAAGTAGAGCACTGTGGAGAGACCTAGTCTCATGACACAGGACAGGTCGCGCCTTGGCCAAGTGGCTTACTTTCAGGGAGGCCCCCTCCCCAGTGCCACCTGCTCCTCTTCTCCTCTTTCTCCAGCGAGCATCACCGTCTAGTGTGCCATGCAGCTTCCCACGTGTTCGACTGGAGAGTCCACCAAGCAAGGATGTTTGGCCATCACCATACAGTAGTCCCCCCTGCATCCACGGGGGATATGCTCAAAGACCCCCAGTGGACGCCTGAACCCCCAGATAGTACAAAACCCTATACATACTGTGTTTTCTTCTGTATGTAATATCTGTGATAAAGTTTCATTTATAAATTAGACACAGTAAGAGATTAACCACAATAACTGATGATGAAATAGGACAGTTATAATAGATGCTATAATACAAGCTATGTGAATGGTCTCTCTCCTTCCCTCTTAAAGTGTCTTGTTGTAACCACCCCTGTCCTTGCAGTGAATGGCTTGGTGTCACTGGTTCCAGGGGACCCCTGGCTGATGTTCTCACAGAGGCTCAATGGCTCTGGGCACAACATCCTGTCGTCAGTAAAAACACCTTCTCTTCATGTCTTCCGCACATGAATGTCATGCCTTTTCCGATTCGGCATGCACTTACCCTGCACTGCGGCTGTACTAACTTTGGCCAAGCTAGCAAGTCTTTCTTTTTCCTTCTTCACAATTTCACAGATACAATATTTGTTCTTAATGTTGATCTTAGCAATGTCAGCATATCACGTTTTTCTTTCCTTATTAAGTCGAGAATTTTCACTTTTTCACTTAAAGGAAGCATTTTATGGCTTCCCTTCGGCATCTCTGAGTTGCCCGAGTCCCTACCCCTGTGCTGTGGGGCCATTATTAAGTAACATAAAGGTGATGTGAATACAAGCGCTATGGCACTGGGACTGTCCACCTGCTAACCCAGAGGGCTCCCGAGTGGCTAAGGAGCATGGAGAGCATGCAGCGGGGAGACGCAGGACACAGATGACCACACGTCCTCAGCAGGACAGCAGGACAGTGTGAGATTTCATCCCGCTATTCAGAACAGCCCCCGATGTGAAACTTAGGAAGTGTTTATTTTCCATTTAATATTTGTTGGACTGTGGTTGACGGCAGGTAACAAAGTACAGAAAGGGAAGCCATGGATAAAAGGGATGACGGTATTCGCAGCCCATAGGACAAAGTCTGGCACGGCAGTAGACCTTCCACAAGATTTTGCGAAGTGAATGAACGTGTGAGATACCAGCTAAGTCGAATAATCTGGTGTTGGGGGAGGGAACAATTCTTGGGTTGGGAGAGGGAAATAAAAGTGTTCAAGGTACAGTCCCTGTCTTTCAAAAGACTATCTGTCACCAAGCACGGGAGATAGCGCACCAAGAATTACACCAGAAGACTGAGCAGGACAAGGGCAGTAAACATGGGACTCCTCCAAGTGACCCCTCGACCTGGAGAACTCCGGAAGGAGAGGATGCAAAAGCTAACCTGTGGAGCCCACACGAGATTGCATCCCTCTTTGCCGGGGAGCGTGAGAGTGGCCTCACCTTGAAATGTCGGCGTGAGAGGTTCAGATTGGGACTCTGGGCAGAGCTGAGGGGTTGAACAGAGAGCCCTGCTCCTTTCACCCCAAGCCCTGTTACCTACGTGCGTGTGAGGCTTCCTTTCTTGCTACCTGGGATCCTCTTAAACCCGAGGCAGATCTGGCCGAAGAGGTACGCAACTGCGCTGTGTCTCCACAGCCCAATGTGGAGGGAACTTCGGGCGAACACCCAATTAATCTCGTCGGGACGGATTGCTTTCCTACATTATGCAGGCTCAGAAACCCCACTTTGAGGCTTTATCAAAATAAAGAGGTCATTTAGACTTCAGTGTCACTTAGACACGGGGCTCAGGGGAGAAACAAAATGAAAGAGTGGGCCGGGCTCAGCAGGAAGCCTCGCGTGACTGCGGCGGGCTGGGCCTGGCCAGCGTGCCACTTGCCTCTCCAAACTTTTCATTTTTAAAGCCCATCCATTTTTTCAAGCATTTTTCTCATATGTCTTTTTTCCCCTGCACATATAATATCTTAAACAGTACCCCCATTGTGCTCCACACAGCAGGTCAGTTCTGAGCTGGGGCGCTGTTTGGATTCCAGGACAAGAACTTGGAGCAAAGGAAATCTGATCCAGGATGTTTTTTTTTTTCCCCTATGAGTTCCAAGTTTGAAGAAAGTCTTCCCTAGATATTTCTCTCCTCCTGAGGTCTCAGTGGAAGCCAAGATCCTCTGTTGCTCTTTGAAAAATAAGATGCCACCGAGGCGAAGGCTGGGCTGCCCCTACCCTATAGAACGGGTTGAAATGAGGTGAGGACCCAGCGGCAGAGCCAGCTGCTTAGGGACTTGGGGGAGCTGACAGTAGGGAGACAAGAAGGACGTTGCATAAAGCCCAAGCCTAACGTACCAGCGTGCGGCACATAGCCCTTGCCCCTTGGCAATCTTTTAGGGCCCTGTTCCTCAAACTCAGGTCCAGGACAATCCATTTCTTCCTTTTTCTTTTTTTTTTTTTTAAGATTTTTAGAGGGGGGGAGTGGGGGGAGAGAGGGAGAGAAACAGTGATCGGTTGCCTCTCCTACATGTCCTGACCTGGGACCAAACATGAAACCCAGGCCTCTACCCTAACCGGGAATTGAACCGGAGACCTTTTGTTTTGCGGGCCAATGCCCAACAACTGAGCCACACCAGCCAGGGCCATTTATTTTCTTTTTTTTTTTTAAATAGGGCCACTCTTCATTCCAATTTGGGAGTCACTGATCTAGGATCACAGGACTAGAATGATCCTTCCTCCTTTATGGTTTCTTATCCTTTCCAAGGCCTTCTTGCTGAGCTTTTTAACCTCAAGCTCTTGCTGAGCTTTTTAACCTTCTTGCTGAGCTAAGGTTTAAGATAAACCTTGTCAGGATGCAAGGAAGATTGGAAAGACTACATATATATTGTGTATATTTTTAATTGTCATTCATCAGATGGTTGTTTAATCTTCCCAGTAACTTTATAAAATATTTGATATTCATCCATTTTAGAGAAGCAGAACCAGAGGTCCCAAAATGTAGAGGAACCTTTGGACCAAGATCACTCAACAGAGCAAACAGTAGAGCTGAGTATGAACCCAGGGCGACCTGTTTCTAAATGCCATGTCGCAACCACAGCAGTAAGGCCCACCAGAGAGAAAGGATGTGTTCATGGGGGTGCCCCACACCTTCCAGAAATGTGTGTTGCTCGTGCACTAGTTGCCTTCACACCGTTTGAAGTGGGAGGCCAGACCTGGTGGTCAGATGGCTGATGTGGTCACTGGCAGGGATTACAGTGACAAACGAGACACGTTCTAGAAGCACAGCAGTCTTGCACAAGCATCTCAGAGGAAAGCAACCCGGGCTGAGTTGGTAGCCAGTAGGCTTGTCCTCAAAGACTGGACCACAAGAGGCCAGGACCTCGGAGGGAATAGAGGTTTGTGGGGAAGCATCTAGCCCAATGCTCCACCAACAACAAGGGTGTTGCTCCCAGATGCATGGTTCTTCCCAGGGAGAGTCTAGGTGATGTATCTCCCTCCTGCTGGACTTGGCTCTTTCTTAAGATAGTCAAGACTGTGGGTCTCAGGGTCCTCTTATCTATCTATCTATCTATCTATTTGTTTGTTTATGAAAGAGGGAAAGGGAGGAAGAGAGGGAGAGAAACATAGATCGGTTGCTTCTCGCAAGTGCCAGGGACCTGGCCCGCAACCCTGACTGGGAATTGAACCGGCAACCTTTTTGGTTTGCTGGGCCATGCCCAGCCCACTGAGCCACACTGGTCAGGGCTCACAGTCCTCTTTATTAGAGCATTCCTCTTTTGTCATCCTCACTGTTTCTCAAGAAAGGAGGCCTGGATCGAAGTAAGAGAAGCTTCTCTGAGCATGGGCGGCCATGCCCATTCCTCAGCTGAACGGGCGGCATTCAGAGAAGCTGGGCTCCCCAAGGGTAAACAGGCCTGGGTGCTGCCAGCTTTCTCAGCGGCAACCAGCAGCTTGATGAGAACTCTCAGGGGAAATTCATCCTTTTCCACCAAGTAATCAAGAGTGCGGCCTTCTGCCGCAAGCAATGAAGAGAGAGGCCTTTGTGTGCTGGCGCCCCTGTGTCATCGGCCTCGGGGTGAGGTCATGACAAAAGGGAGAGCTGCCTGTCGCCCGCTGGGCCTTCAGAGAGTGGACTCGAGCCACCAAAGCAGAAGGAAGTGTTTTTCCTATGACATTCGGCCAGGTTTCTGAGACCCATAGAACGCTTCACGCAGAAACTGAGTTAACACTGGGATGTCTAAGAGCAGGTCGTATCCAGTAAAAAATTTCCTCTTCCAGCAGGGACTTTTCAGAGAAAAATCTCCACGCTCCTATGTCTCTACCCCGGGAGGCTCTCCTGGAATCTAAGAGGCCGTGTAGTGTCCAATTCAGCCACGTCGCGTGTCCCATATGGAGGTGCTGTTTGGGCCATTACACAGTTGAGGCAGAACCCCCCCCCACAGTGCCCGGCAGCGTCCAGACTCCCCACAGCAAGGCGCTGGCCTCTCTCTGCTTCGACAAAGTCGACCTCAGGCCTGCCTGAAACCACAAGCCCCAGGCAAAGCCCTGCTGGTGACTCGTCTGGAAAAGAATCCCAATACGATTTGTCATCTTGGTACTCTCTCCAGCCAGGCGGCATCGGCCGTCCCAGAAGTCGAAAGTGAGTTTGTCAGAATCGGGGTGTGCTTTTCTGCTGACAAAGCGATCTGCCAACACATGGAAGTTCCGAGATTGTCAACTCCTCTGCTGGTCCCTGACAGCCACACTGTGCTCTTGGCTGCTACCTTAAGCTTGTGTTTTCAGAAGTCAGTTGTCAGGAAGCAGAGCGCAGGCACCCTATTGGCTGCAGGTGGGTGGGAGTGGGGGCGGGGCTAGTGCACAGTCAGGCGGCCTCACGGGTCAGCACAGGCACCAGGGACATCTCCACGCCCTGCCCAGCAGCCGGGGGTCAGGGAGCTCTGACACGGCCACAGACAGTGTTTGTGCAGGAGTGTGCATCACGGCACTCATTATGGTCATAGACATATTTCTGTGTGTGCGTCTGGGACTAGAGCTGACCACACTGCTAAGCTTTCGCGTGCCTGACCTTTAGTAAGCAAAATGGAAACCCTCATTTCAACAATGACATTGAGAATGTGTAAAATAAAGTGCAGGCTACTTCGAAAAGTGGCTTCTCGTGCTTTGCTGTGGGGACAGACTTTTATCCCGTGCCTGTAACAGGTGCGCTCTTGTCCACCATGCTCAGAGGGCACTCAGGGTCTGTGCTCATCGCTGTCTCCAGGACTTCAGTCACCTGGAGACAACCTGGTGCACAGAAGTAAGGGTGGAGGCCCTGAATTCCCCTCAGCTGGTGAAATAGTGGACAACCGTGAGAACTGCGCATATTTAGCAAAACAGAACATGTCAACGCACCTACGTATTCGTTCCACAGATGTTTATTGTTTGTGCACCCGTTCTGGGCTGTGCACTGTGCTAGGCGCTTGATTATATCAGAGAACAGAAGAGGGACCCCTCCCCTTGGGGACCTGATATTCAGGTGGGAGAGGCAGACGATGAGCAACAAATACGAGTTACGTATTGATTAAATTGGGTGACCGGTGGAAACATAAGAAGCAGAGCATAGTGAGGGGCTGGAGGGGAGGGGAGGGGAGGGGGGAGTCGGTGTATACTTGGTAGGGCTGTTGAACACGTTTCTGGGCCTGAACACTCTTTAGGTATATAATAATGATGCAAACGGCAATGTTCATTGCCAACATTTTCCACGTCTGACTCGGTGCTAGGCACTGGGCCAGGTGTTGACTTGGCTATCTCGTCCAGTCTACAAGGCTGTCCCATTCTTCCAACCTCCAAGGCAGAAGGCCAGACCTGGGTCTTGCATTGACCTCCTCCATCTTCATGCTGTGTCTCTGCAGCAGGACTTACTCCAGAAATTCTGATTTTCATTAAATTTTACCTTTTTAGTGGATGTCCCTACAAAGCCCAGTGCCCACAGCATGCATTCGTTAAACTCCGTAATGATGCTGGGAGTCCTTTGTAGATTCAGGTGCCAGTAGCAGGACTTGCAACCAAATAGCTGGGGATGAAAAAGCAATGGGAGGAAGACTGGTGGTGTGTGTCGCCCAGAGGCCACGCACTGCCCATGACCCTTTGCCAAAGACACCAGCCCCCGGCCCGGCCCGTTGCTGTTGATTGCTCTGTTAACCTTGCATTGAGGACACGGTTCAGGCTGGTTGCTGACAGCATCTCTGTTTCAGTCGCTTCCTTTTTGTACCTGCTAGGGGACTTTTGGTTTGATGTGGATCCCCATTGTCCTGTCAGCCAGGCTTTTCCCCATCTCCACCCCACCCCCACCCCCACCCCCAGGTGAGCCTGCAGGAGAATCCTGTCTTACAGTTCTGCAGCCCTCCTCGGGCCCTGAAGCATCACAGCCAAGTCAGGGCTGCCAAATGCTTCCTGATAAGGCATTAGCTTCCATCGTGACTGGGGACTTGGAGTTATAGAAAAGTCCCGCTGTCCCAGGCCCTCTGTTGGCTACAGGGAAGTCGTCCATGCTTTCTGTAACTTTTGTATGTCTGCCTGCTCTGCCCCTGGGGCTAGAAGAGAAGAGTAGGAGGAAAACTTGATAAGAAGTCAATGGTAAATCATAGCCACAGACATAATTTGGGCTAAAGGAAAAGGGTTCTCGAATATAATGCTGCTCTCACATAGGATGCCTTCTGTAAATGAATGAGTGAGTAGAAAAACGGAATCCAAAACTTGGAGGCAGATTCTATGAGTGCTGTTAAGTCAGAAGGCAAGTCCGGGCTTCAGGTAACACACACCAGTTCCTGGAACCTAGCGATTTGTTTTTTCTTTGTGCGTGAGTTTTGTCACTTTTTATTCTACTTTCTGTTCTGCTCCTCCTAGATTCACCTCTCCGTCCCCAGGTGCTCCTCCATCCCTCACACCACCTCGAGCTTCCTTCCCCGCCACACCCTGTTAGCCCGGTATTGCTGTGTGTCCTGAACATCTATGGGCTCCCACTGCCTGTGACTCAAGGTCATTAAGCTTGCCTAGCTGTGAGCCACACGGCCCTGAACATGCCTCCACTCTGTCCTCCAGCCCCATCTGTCTACCTCTTCCTCTACGTCAGCCAGGCGGTTGCCTCTAGGGTTGTCTGTCCCTCAGACATCACTTGTGCATGTCCGCACCCACTTCTGCCTTGTGTCCGTCTGCATTGCCCTCTCCAAGGAGGTCTCACAAAGTTCCCATGACCCCAGTTACACTCACCGTTCCTTTCTTAACCACCCTCTAGCAGCTTACCGCCTCCAACACTCCTGAGGTCTGTTACCCATAGTTCCTCACAGTCTTGGTTTTCTACTCATAGTTCAATGCAAGGACAGAGAACGTGTGTCCCATTACTCTGCATCCACTGTGGCCGAGCACACCGCACACTGCAGAAGCCACTCTAAAATAAAGTAGTGGAGGCCTATCTAGCACTGGAGAAATCCTTGAAGGACCTCGCCTTTCCTGGGGCTCATGCCAGTACTGCATACACTCTACAGACCCCTGCAAGACCATCCAGAAAGTGCCCACGAGAGCTGACAACCTCATGCCGAGCTTGTAGACAAGTTGGGCTTTTTGTTTTATTCTGTTTTTAAGCAAGCAGGGGCATCTATTTGCAAGAGGAATTGTGGAGGGGAGAAGTCAAGTAAAAATAAAAGCAGACCCCTTAAATGAGCTGAGCTTTGTCTCTCTTTTGTCTCCCCTCCCTGCTGTCTTTCGCCGACTCCTCACCCCTCACTGTCTGCTTGCTTTCATGCGTGTTGCTAGATACTGTAATTCAAACACTACACCGGCTTTCCCAGAGCCAGGAGGAACATGCATTCGCACGTGGATTTTTCCACAAGAAAACTGTCCCTGTCTTCAGGTTCTTCTTAGCCAGAATCAGTGAGCAAACAGACCATCAGGGGAGCCCATCCGTCTTTGCAGTTTTTACTCTAATTCGTTGGAGGCTCCGGAGGGGTCAGCGGGGGTGGTCTGTGATTTGCCCCATCAGCCTGTTCGATGAGGTCTGTGCTCCATTTGTTCAGACGGCTTTCATGGTTTCTTCGTCGTTCGTGGAAAGACTTTGAAAGTCGTCATTCTGTATCCTTAGCTCTTCTGCTACTCCTGCTCAGTGTCGCATGCATGATAAAAGAGGAAGGGGAAGTTCCCAGCCAGTTAGTGAAGTCATTTCTGAACACAGCGACGGAGGCATGTGGATTTTTTTTTTTTTCAAGAAAGAGGTTGGGAGGGCAAATGTTCTGGTTCAATGGAGGAGTTTCCATGGCAATTTGGAGGCGAGGCTCTAGTCACCTTCAGGCAGGCGGCATCTCTCCGTGCTCTCATTTCTTGTTCCAGCCCCCTTCCCAGCCACACCGCTGGCCTTTTTTCTTTCTCCGTGGCCACCAGGCCCAGCCTTCACCACTCTCAGCAGCGAAGCATGAGGCCCGAGGAGAGGCTGGCATGTGCTCACACCTCTGAGACCTCACCCTCAACCCCAGTGTGCTGAAGGGAGGGGCTGGAGTTGGCCACCCGAGACATCACGGGTAGACTCTGAGACGTTCTTCTCATGGAGTCTTGAATCTGGACACCCCCATCTCTTCAGAGTTACCATGGACAATTTTTCTTTCTGAACTTGCATTAGTTTATATTCGTAGGAAGCTTTAGAAGATGCCTCACACATGTTCTAACATTCGATCATCGCCTGCCTTACTCCATTGGGGCTGCTATAATAAAGTACCATAGATTGAGAGATTTATAAACAACAGAAATTTATTTCCTACGTGTCTGGAGGCTGGAAGTCTGAGATCAGAGTGCCACACCATCAGACCCTGGTGAGGGCCCTCTTCGGTACTGCAGCCTGCTGACCTCCTGCGGTGTCCTCACGGGGCAGGGAGGGGGCAAGCCGGCTCTGCTGGCTCTTCCCTGAAGGCCACTAATCCCATCCCTCAGGGCTCCACCCCCACAGCCTAATCACCTCCCAAAGACCCCACCACCTGATACCAGCACACTGGGGTCAGGAATCGACACAGGAATTGGGGGGCGGGAGTGGAACACAGACATCAGTTCAACCCTATAAGGTTGGTAAATCATGTAAATTTCTGCTTTCATATTAACGAAGGTCGAATGCAGGAATGTCTTATGAGGCATCCGAGGTCTCACAACAAGTAATGCCAGGGACCGAACCTCAACCACCCCTCTGACCTCCATTTCAGGGTTCTTCTGGCTACTTCGGCTCCCAATCAGAATAGCCACGTTCCCTCTACCCAGCCCCCTTCACCCCGAGGCAAGAGCACACTTCTGGAATTTCGATGCCTATCAAATAACTGCTGAATTATTTTAATTTCTCCGGATTGCTGGAAGATCGTCTTCATGCAATCTTTGTGCAAAGCAGGAGACGCTGATGCATGACTATTTGCTGTTTTTCATTAGACCCTTCTTATGACTCGGTCCGGAGAGGAGCGTGGGGCAATAACATGAATTCCGGCCTCAACAAAAGTAAGTAAATGTCATTCTACCTTCGGGAGGAAAACATTTTTCTGAGGCCAGGGTGGAGAGCAAGGTCATAAGATTTGAAAAAAAATAGGGTAGGCGTGAGCATTTGTTGTCCTGTTTTTTGAGTGGACATCAAAACTAACAGTCAACTTAGGGGCTGTCGGTGATACTGGTTCTTTGAAAAGAGGGTTTTGTTCAGACCTTTGAGCTTCGTTTATTGCTTTTGGTTTTAGAATTGTCGAAAGCCAAAGGTTTCTCAGGACAAGGGTGGGTCTGAAAGGTCACTGGGTTTGGATTTAAGTGATGATGCTGATGACCCTCTATGACTTTGCTGCTCAAACTGTCGAAGTTTAGTCACATTGACGTCACTGTCCCCATTTCGTGAAAGGCTAAGCTGGAGGATAACCTGATGAGGAGATGGCAGGGGCCTGAGATCATTGATTTGTGTTGAAGCCTGACCTACAATCTCCCACCAGGGGAAGGGGAAACAGAATGACTCAAGCTCCTGAACCAGAAACACGTCCATTGTGCTAGGTCTAGGAAGTAAAATCAAGCCCATGAGTGGATGTTGAAGGGAATTCTTTCAAGAAGGAGGTCGGGATTACAGATGTATGCCCCAGCAATAATGAGGGTTCCTTTCAATAATACATATGAATGATTTGTTCACTGTGTGCTCAGAATCTTGCCCTTGCGGTTCGCAGTGATGAGTCAGGCATGGACCCGGAGGGGAGAGGGGCTATCATGCTTCCCTCTGCACAGGTCACTCTTTATCTGGGTGTATCCAGGAGGGCCCTCAGGACCTGGGGCCATTGGAGTTGGCTCCAGAGAGAGAAGTAGGATTTGGGCCTGCAGCGATGGGGCAGACAGACCCTCCCAGGAGTGGGCGCCATGGAAAGACCTCGAGGTGTGACAGTCAGTGAGAGCTCCGGGTTCCTGGAGTTTAGGGAGTGTGACGGGGAGGTAGTCTGGAGAGGTGAGGAAGGGGCCACGAAGGATACTGTGAAGATAGACCTTCCTTCTGCAGTGAACAAGGAATTACTGAGGTTTTTGTACAGTGGGGCGGCGTGGTTTAGAGAGATAAAGCCAGCTAAACGGCATATGACAGGTCAGAGGGAGGGCGGGGAGTAGTGAGGGTACCAGGCAGACTAAGCCCTAGGCTGAGCAACAACAACAGAGATGCAGACCTAACGTGGGGTGCTGTGGCGGGAGTGGAGGGAAGCTCATGAAATGTGGAGACACGAAAAGCAGGCAACCTTCGCTCAAATGCCTTCCCGTGGGGCACTTTCCCATGAAGGGCCTCTGTAAATTCTCTATTTAAAACTGAAATCCACAGCCCCAATGCCATTAGACATGCTATACCATGTGTTTATTGTTGTCCATGGTTGTCTGCACCGTTCACATGTAAGGTGTACTGGGAGCCGCTGGCTCATTGCTGACTCTCTAGCATCAGGAGCAGTGCCAGCACCGAGTAGATTCCAGATATTCACAAGATAAGATGAATGAATGAGTGCATACAGAGTGAGTGAGCGAATGAGTGAGACTGCACATTTCCCCTCCTTCGAGAGGGCGTTTGACAAGACGTTGCTCTCCCCCCGTGGGGCGTGGCCCTGCTGACCGTGCTTCTTCCTCTCCCGCTGCAGGCCCCCCCCTTGCAGGAGCACAGACAATGAGTAAGAATACTGAACAACGGCCCCAACCAGGTACCTGTCCGTGGGGTGGGCGGTTCCTTTTCTGCTTCTTAGGCAGCCACCGATTCCCTGTGATCATCCGAAGGGGGTCTAAACCACAGGCTGCGTCTGCCACCCCCTTTCCACCAGGGGCCTCTAGCTGGCTCTCCGTAAGAGATCTGTGAATCAAGCGACAGGCACTGGAGCCAGGTGGTTAAATATCAGAAGTGAAAGGAATATCGAAGATGAAATGTTCCAATGCCTCGTTTTGTAAAATAAAGAAACTGAGGCCCAGAGAGGCAAAGTGGTTTGCTAAAAGCCACACAGCTAATTTATAAGAGCTATAACACCCCCAAGGGCTCTCCAAGCCTTTTTATGTCCGTTTCACCACACTTAGTTTCAGGAAATACCTTCATCCTTTGATGGATCTACTTAACAATTTAGGCAGGGGAACTTTTAAAACCATGGAATTGGAGGCTTTTACTATTAGGAAGGATAGAGACATCCAGGTCTGTAAGTCCTTCTGTAACATCTCTGTCTTATGATTACCCCATTGCTACTTGAATACTTATAGCAACAGGGAGTTCACTACCTAGCTGGGCTCACTTCCACTATTCCATCCAAAGTCCCCTCCCTATAACTTCCAGTCATGCCTCCTAGTTCACCCTCTGGAGAGATCTTCCCCCCACTCTATGTGAAGAGCCTTCAGATGACTGAAGACGCCCTTGGGCCCACCCCCGAGGCCAGCTGTGTCTTCTTTATGTGACCCAGCTGAGATTAGTTCTGAACAAGCCATTTGCTTTGGGGTGGTGGACAAACACTGTTTTCCATCTCCACTGAAGAGAGAGCAGTGAGAAAACTGACTTACAAGGCATCCGGAAATTTTAGAAACACAAGAGAGGATTGACTTCACATAAAGGGTTTAACGAATCCCCAACAACAACAGAAGCAGATGTGACCTGGCAAAAACATTTTTGCTGTCATACTATGTGGATGGAAAGGGTGGACTAAATGGCCTTGCAGACTCCACGCGCTAACTTAAAGTTCTAAGTAGAAACCCATAAATCATGCTGAGTTTAAAAAATCGCAATTATAACTATAAAAAGCATAAAGTGGTACCAAACCTTTGACAATGCAGCCAAGTTGCGATCCAGCTCTCTACCATGATCTATTCCCCCCCCAAAAAGAAGACAAACCTCACATAAAACCAATACTGCAAAGGTTTTTTTAGAGCTAAATAATCACACAAATTTTAAGTAAACTGAGACATCAAGAATAGTCATTTTTACAGTTAAAATACAGATTCTGGTTAGTGTTGACATTTTCAAGCTGAAAATCACAGAATGCTGTCCCCGAAGGGAACTGAGGAATCCAGTTGCCCGACCCACTCATTCTGCAGATGAGAAAACTCATACTCAGAGATTGTCCAATGAGCTTAGTTTGTAAGTTTAGTTTAGCTGCCTCTAGAAATCAGGCTGCTTCATGTCCAGGCATGTGTGTTCTGTGCTGCCTCGGAAAAAGCAGAGGTGTGTACAGCTGTCCGTAATAGGCAGACCTATTAAAGACCAGCAGCCATTAGATCTTCTTTAGGCCTGCATAAGAAACCATGTATACCTTATTCCTTGTGATTAAATATTAGCCAGCTCCTTTCCAAAGGGTTTCATTACTCTGTTTTAGATAAAAACAGCATTATCTACAAATTTTAGACACCAAATAGGAAACAAAGTAATGCTGCTACTATCCGTGTTATTTCGATAAATACTGGGACGAACCATAACTCTGATCCAGATCTTCGGGGTCTGCAAATACAAGCAGTCGAGTTCTCCAAAATGAGGCTTTTCTATGATAGTTAAATAAAAGTATAAACGTTTGGGATATTCTTATTGTTAATGCTGTTGTTTTTATATTTTTAAAAACAGTAAAGCAAATTCCCATTTTTATTTTCTTAGATCCCTATCAGATCCTGGGCCCAACGAGCAGTCGCCTAGCCAACCCTGGTGAGTTGACTTTGGCCTGAAGGTTTTGTTTCCAGAATGTTCTATAGCTTTGCGAGTTCACGGAGACCTCTCTCCTAAGTTCAGACACTTGACTGGGTGTGACATGTACTGTTTTCTTTAAAATATTCAACACTTGTTTTGTAGTGTACAAATGAGAGGTCAGGGGGGTTAGTTGGTGGCAGCGATGTATTTGGTGGAAAACAAATGTTTTCACACCTGCACTGCAGTTGAGATTAGTCATAAGTGGCGCAGGCAGAAGTTCCGGGAGGGAAAGACGGGGATTAGGGGGAAGGAATCAATCCCAGTGGGCTCTCAGTTATCTGCCTTGTGCAAGGCATAAGTGAATAATTATCCCAAAGGTGTTTTATTCTTGATTTGAGAAAACATTGCCAAGCACTCTGGCCTTATGAAAGAGCTGTAGCCCTGAAAACTTGCAGAGAAAATACATTGGACGATGTATTTGAAAGGTTTATTATCATCAAAAATCACTCTCAAGTGAGTTCTAAGTCAAGATCCCCACATGTGAGCTAACAGGCCCCTGTGTGAGAGTGAGGCCCCAGGGAACCTAAGCTGCCCCGGGTTCGGGCCCATTCTTTAGTGCCTGGCCATTTCTGCCCAGAGGAAAAAGAGGCCACCCCACTCCCTCCCCTGTTACTCTTCTCTGGGCCCACGTTCTTGCCTGTAGCACTTAGAGCTGGGAGCCAAGCGCCAGGGCTCTGCTCAGGAGCACAGTGGGGCGTTAGCCTGAAACCTGGGCCTCCCTTCTCCCCTCGACTCTGACGGCAGTCTCGGGGCTTGGACCCCTTCACACTGACATGGAACAACACTTTGGGGACACCATCACGAAGCAGAGATGGCCAGTGAGTCGGGCCTTTATAGAAGAAGAAAATTCGAACATCTTGCCAAAAGCAGTGGCTGTGGCTCGCCCCAAATCACACTGCTAGTTCTGGGCAATGCAGCACTTCGTTACCCACAGTGCACTGCAGCAGGCCTTGGGGCAAACTATTTTTAAGATCAAACTATGCTTAGAATGCCAACCTTAGTGGCAAACAGAAAAGGAAGTCAACAATGAAAGAAGGGGCTGCCAAGTAGCTTCTGAGTATAAAAGGAAGTAAAGGGTTTCTTACAGAGGCCAGGAGAATCCTTGCATTTCGGGGGTTGGATTCTGCCTTCCACAGGCTGAAACATTCTGTGTTCTCTCGGTCTCACCACCTGCAGGAAGCGGGCAGATCCAGCTGTGGCAGTTCCTCCTCGAGCTACTCTCTGATAGCGCCAACGCCAGCTGTATCACCTGGGAGGGGACCAACGGGGAGTTCAAAATGACGGACCCCGATGAGGTGGCCAGGCGCTGGGGGGAGCGGAAAAGCAAGCCCAACATGAATTACGACAAGCTGAGCCGGGCCCTCCGATACTACTATGATAAAAACATTATGACCAAAGTGCATGGCAAAAGGTATGCCTACAAATTTGACTTCCACGGCATCGCCCAGGCTCTGCAGCCCCACCCAACTGAGCCGTCCGTGTACAAGTACCCTTCTGATATCTCCTACATGCCTTCCTACCACGCCCATCAACAGAAGGTGAACTTTGTCCCTCCCCACCCATCCTCCATGCCTGTCACTTCCTCCAGCTTCTTCGGAGCAGCCTCACAATACTGGACCTCCCCCACGGGTGGAATCTACCCCAACCCCAATGTCCCCCGCCATCCTAACACCCATGTGCCCTCACACTTAGGCAGCTACTACTAGAAGCTTAACCATCGGTGGCCTCCTCCCTGAAGCCTCATCCCTCACACTTCCTGGAATACTTTGGACTTGCAGGACTTTGAAGAGGAAATGAAACTGGATGTTCTTTCTTGTTGGATAGAACCTTTGTATTTGTTCTTTAAAAAAAAACCAAACCTTTCTTTTTTCAATGTTGATAACTTTGGCTTTGTCTACCTTGAACAAAGAAAAGGATAATTCTGTGGGCCAGTAGGCCAGTTTGGATTCTCAGTCTCCTATCATCTTATGAGTTGAATACTTAGATTACTGGAACGGTGGTATCATGGTTCTGTGAGAGAAACTGTACATTTCCTTTATATTTTTGTGACCAAAGCAGTTTCTCATCAACACACGGGTCTTATCGTGGACCTCATAGGGCACAGTATGAGCAAGAATCGTGAACTCAACCAGTTGGGGCCTGGTTTGAGACTCAGTGGAACTAGAAGCAGGAAGCTTATGATCTTGTTTTGGGAGCACCTAGTTCAGTGGGTGGCAACTGGAACATTGGTTGTAAGGCCAGTGAAGTTTTCAGCCAACTGGAATTTAGAAGAAAATCTCATGTGCGTGTACTTAAGGGACCAAGAGCATTGCAAAATTCCTCTGGGTGGGCAATGTATACTAGGCTGATCATTCTCCTTAGAAACAGTCAAGATATGAACTAAAATGTTAATGCAAGTGCAGACACTCCTGACAGACAGAGAGCTGGATAACTGTTTTTTTTGTTTTTGTTTTTAAGTAATGACAATGGGTCCCAGAACTTTGAGAAGTCTTAGGGATTTCTAAACACAAACAGATCCGCAAGCGCTGTGCGCTTGTCAGAGCATCGGTCCAGGGTCACCCAATCCGGAGGCAACTTACTGTATAAATTATGCAGAGTTATTTTCCTATATCTCACAGTATTAAAAGTAAATAATTAAAAAGTTAAAAAGAATAAATAAACGAGTTGACCTCGGTCACAAATACAATGTTACTATCAAATCAGTCATTGTTATTTTTTTAAATGTAATTTGTACATCTTTTGTCGATCTGTACATTTGTGCTGTTTGTACGTTTTTATAGCTGGGTTTTAATGCATAATGTGACTTTGCTGCCAAAAAAACAGGATGTTGATGTTGCTGACTTACTAGAACGAGAAGCACTGGCAAAGATATTTAACAGAGCATGGACAAGCTAGCAGGGCGATCCGTTTAAATCCTTATGCTTTTGGAAGTGTGTGTACATAACATACTGCGATCACCACAACTTGGAAGAGAGCAAGCAAACCTTCTCTTGTGGATACAAGGGATTTTCCTGCCCCATATATGCAATATATTTTTAGATATTAAAGTATATATAATTTTACAGGTAACCATTGACCTTTTTAAACTATATTAAGTGTTAAGCTGACAACTGTCACTGAAGACTCTGTTGTGAAATAATTTGACTCAATAAATTGTGCCTTCTTCTCTCAGAACTGAGGATGTCGTTTTCTTATTCACCCCTCCAATAGGCCAATGGGTCTTCCCAGGGGAAGGTTTCTGTGTACCTCTTGCATCGTGAAGAATTTTTCAGAGGTACAAACTGCATGACAGTAGAAAGTAAAAAAAAAAAGCAATGTGGTTTTGAGTGTTGTTTGTATTAGTCAGGGTTCTCCAGGGAAACATAACCAGTAGGAGAATAGGTATAAATATAGACATATAGATGTCAACATAGATGCATATATAGAAAGATGCACATGTACAATGTCTACACAGATATCTACGTGGATGCATATATGTGTGTGTGTGTGTGTACAGAGAGAGAGAGAGCTTGCCTGATTATGAGACACTAAACCCATGTGACTATGGGCTCAGAAGCCCCACAGGCCACTGTGTGCTGGCTGGAGACTCAGGAAAGCCAGGCCTGTGGTTTTAGTCCAAACCTAAAGCCCTAAGGACCGGGAGAGCTGAAGGTGTAAATCCTAATCCAAGGGCAACGAAAGAGAGGTGTCCCAGCTCAAGCCAGCGGGCAGGAAATGTAGGGTAAATTCCTCCTTCTTCGGCCCTTTTGTTCTATTCTGTGCAACAGATTGGCTGATGCACCAGGGAATGCAGTCTACTCCACTAAACCCACCAGTCCAAAGCCTAACTCATCCAGAAACATCCTCACATGCATACCCAGAAGTAACTTTTCATCTGGGCACCCGGTGGCCCAGTCTACTTTGTGCTTAAAATTAACCTTCATGTTGTTGATGATGTTTGAAGGGATTTCATTATAATGTTATTTAAATTTCCCTCCAGCCTAAAAGAGTTTTACAGGATGATGGTCAAGGCCACAGACAATCTGTGTCTAAGAACCAGGACAAAGCCTACAGGTTGGTCCACCTTGGACCTTGACCACTAGACTTCCTTCTGTTGCATCCACCAAGCTCCTCAAACCCAAGCAGCCATGCTTCTGATGCTCCGACAAAGAATAGGATGGCCCAGCTTCCTCCAATCCCATGCCAGGATTTGATCGCCCGTGCAGATTTGTAAGGTCTTTTATTCTTCCAAAGGAAGAAACTTTCTTCAAAGTGCTTCACAGTTAGGTAGTTTGTTTTCCATTTCTCTATTTTATAATGAAAAAGCATGAGGCCTGGAAAGTCATTTATGTCATGAGGAATTAAGCTTAGAGCATAGGCAACCCTATAATCTTCCCTTGTTAACCCTGGGTGTCTTCTAGGCAATGCATCTGCCTAAATAAAACGTGGCATGCTCCTGATGGTCTGATTTTTTTTTAAACTTGCACCCTGCCACTAAAAAATGTGTTAAGCAATATTTTTAATGAATGCACATTGATTTATAAATGATACACACAAACTGTTGTATTATTATTAGTAGTATAAAAACAAACACAAAATAGAAAATTTTAGAGAGCAATGTAAAAATAAATTGAAACTGAAATTCTCATGGTTTCTTCCCCTTTCTTTGTATTGCACCTCCTGCTGTTGAGACTCAACCAGGAAGTTGGTCTTCAGAGGGAGAGTGTGTACGTACGCATCTGTAGGAGTTTTCCTGTGACTTCTAAGAGAGGAGAAAATAAAACCTGTTATTAGCAGCCCAAGCCCAGAAAGAGAAATGATGAAGGCCGGGTATGTTTCAAAATGCTTTGGCTGTAGTCTTTTGAAAATCTCCACCTCAGCCAGACAACTTTGCCATCAGTCCTGAAATTTGCGAAGGATTCCTTAGGGAAAATGGAACCGTGTAAAAGATGGTCAGACCACCGAGATGTCTCCATGTGAAGGAGGTTTTTTTAGATGCCCTTTTGAACCCCAAAATAAAAAGGCTCTTCAAAGTGAGAGGCAACAGCATTTATTGAGATCAATAAGAAAAGTTATTCTGGAAGCACTGTTTCTGAAAGAATCGCAGACAATGTTCCAGTTACGAGACACGGGCAATGAGTATTTAAAAGGGAAGGGAACAATTGCCTCAACAGACAGAAGGTATTTTACTGGTTCAGATACCATAACATAGTGCTGCTAATTCTAAACAATGTTTTTAATTTTCAATCCAGTAGCCATCAGACCATTTGTCGTCATAACTGCTTTTTTTTTGTTGTTATCTTTGCAAACAGTTTCTAGGGAAACAGGTGGCTTAGGCCCAGGCCAAAGGTTATTTTGCCTCATTTTAACATTCCAAAGACTCGAGGCGTAAGACACGCAGGTAGTTCTCCGGCGTGGCAGTGCCCGCTCCATTTTAAAGGGGCTCCATTTACGTTATTGTTCCACGGGTGTCCAACTTTTTGGCGTCCTGGGCCACACTGGAAAAAGAAGGGCTGTCTTGGGCCACACGTTAAATACCTTGTGACATGTAATCACACAGAAAAAAATCTCATAATGTTGTAAGTAAATTTACGATTTTGTGTTGGGCCGCATTCATAAGCATCCTGGGCTGCATGTGGCCCGCAGGCCGCAGGTTGGATGCCCCTGGAACTCTACACCCTATTCAAACACTGACTTATGTTCACCACCTCTACAAAGTTTTAGAACTTTGGCCAAATCTTGCCCCTTAGTCTTGCTCCCCAGTGATCTAGTCCACATTTAAGAAGCTCCTCCACTCACTAACAGGCCCAGGACACCATTCCCTCCTTCAGTGCGTTTGTGTGGAGGGACAGCTGGTGTTGATTCCCCTGCAGTGCCCAGCTTTAACGTTTACTGGCTTACGCAAGGGCATCCAGCTGGCTCGCCGTAGAAGACAAATAGGATCTTTGCCCTCCTGGCTTCTAGTTCAGTGTTTTCCCCGCTCAACCATTCTGCACCTTTGCCATGAGGTTTATTCATTCTAACAAGCAGCACAAGCCAAGAAGAGAGAAGCGCGGCACAGCCGTGAGCCGGTCTACTGGAAGGCAATCTCCCCCAGAGTTCAGGATGCTGGCCAGTAGCCCTTTGAGCAGGAGGTTCTATATTTTTAGTGTCAAAAAGAATTGTTGACTCCCAGGCTAAGGAAGCTATATTTTCAATATCTGCTGTTTTGCAACATCTTTAATGGTTAATGACCAGCAGAATTTTAATAACACCTAAAATGATCATTACTTTCTTTAACCAATAATATCTCCATGGAATTGAACAATAAAGGTGTATGATGTTTATTTAGTCCATGGGCAATACATGAAGTGTGGGCCCCCAGATGGGGTGTGACTCGTTTAGACGAAGTGAGATCAGGAGGATCCAGAACGCCAGGGCAGAAGGGAACAGCTGTCTGTCCTCTGCCAAGGCGGCACTGTCAGGCCAAGGCCATGGCTGGTGAGGAAATAAAACATAAAGCAAAACAAAACTAAATGCAGAGCTTTCTGTAAGTAGTCCGAGGAATCGGTTTCACACTCTACTTCCTCCAATACCTATTCATGGAAACATGTTGCCTTAAAAACTATTGAAAAGGCACCACTCCGGGAAGCAGCCCTTGAGCCTGGCCGCCCCGCTCCCACACCGAGCCAGGGATCTGCCGCCCGGAGGCTCCTCTCCCGTTAACAGCAGTGCTGGGCTGTGTCCAGCCCCCCTCGGGAGGAGGCAGTAAAATGGTGCTTAGCATCAATGGGAGATGGGGGGAGGCAATAAAGAACCTGAATGGGGGACCAGGGGATTGGGCTCTCATGAATAAACAGAGGCTTCAACTCATATCCAGGAAGAACTCTGCATTTTGCAAAAAAACACCCTGGACACTTCATCATATAGAAAGCTACTGAAGTTGACAGGCACTCCTCCAGCGAGGGAGTCAGCCGAAGGATAATGAAAGGTCGTCTGATTTCAAGACTACAAATCCCAGGCTCCCGTGGGGCCAGACCCTTCTGAGAGGAAGTGGGTTAGCCAGCCAAACCTCTAGGGTTTCAGCCAATTGAGAAAGGATATGAAGGGAAGCTTTTGAAAGGAATGTCTGCGCACAAGCCTGGGGTCTGTCTCCCTCTCACTCTTACTTGGCCTCCTGTCTAATTGTTTCAGTCTGTCTGAGCTGGTAAATTCCTAAGCACATAGTCAATTTACACTTAGCTTAAAAGCTCTAAGGGGAAACAGAAAAGTTTCCAGTGAGACCACTCACTTGCCTGCAATTGCTAAACTAACCTTCGGATTTTAACCGAGTTACCTCATGTGTTTTCTTAGTGGGAAGAGAGGCAATTTAAGTAGATAAACTTAGGTAGATAAAGGAGGAAGGATGTAGTGCCAGAAGACCTGGGTTTCGGTCCTGACCCACCTACGGGCAACTTCTCTGCACCGATGAGCTGGGGAGCAGAGCAATAAATATCTCCTGCAACAGTTGCTGCGGGGTATTAGATGACACTCGTGGAAACCCCTCTATAAAATGACTGTGCAGGAAGTATATATATTATCACCGTTATCTGTCGGTATTTGCTAGGTTTTTTCCAAGAACGTTTATTAAGTCCTTTGTTAACTGGTGAGCACTGTAAATGGAGAGTCGAGTACACCATCGGTTTTGTTTTGTGGTCAAAAAAGGCACTTTCCAAGTGAGTGGAAAGTGGGAGTGATCGGATTTTCCAGAGAGCCATTGCGTTTCGCCAGCCCCACGGTGCCCTTCCTGGCTGCTGCCCTTCACTGAGGCCGGGGGCACCTCAAGTCCACGGAGCATGCAGCCAAGCTTCAGGATGCTGCAAGTACAATAGGAGTGTTATGAAGGAACGCTCGAAGCGCACTTTGTCAGAAATGCTGTGCTGGATTTTTTTTCAATCCACTGAGAAACGGAGGTCCGGAGCTGGGATTTTATGCTTAGTAAGCTTAGATCCGGGTTTCAGGGCTGTTGGCATGCCCAGAGCAGCCAGCCGGGTAAGCTCCCTGAGAGAAGACATTCTGTTTGTTTTGTGTGCTGCGTAGGAGGGAGTGCACAGTAGTCGGGCAGTAAAACAAACGCGGAGTGAATACACAGCGAACAGGGATGGAGTCAGAGAGGCCTGGCTCTGAAGCCCAGCATTGCCACCGCCCTCATTACAGCTTACTGTCTCTGAGCTGGAGTCCCCTCTATCACATGAGTACGACACTCTACCCATTCGAGGTTATCCTGGGCACCACGTAAGACACTGTAAGTAAAACTGTTCTGCATGTGGAAAAGGACCACAAGAATGAGAGATGGTGCCTTAGTTGATAAAAGCAGGTCTTCCTTATCATTCAAAACCGTGCACGTCTCTGTTATTCTCTGATCTCATAAGATGGAATTAAGCCATACTCCTCTATTTTATTGTACATTATGAATATTTTTATCTTTAAAAATGTATAAAAGCTTGATACAGTCACAAACTTACAGAGAAGTTGGAACAGTACCAAGAACATTTTTTTTATTAAACCATCTGAGAATAAATTGCCAGCCTGACTCTTCATCCCGACCAAATACTTTGGTGTGTATTCCCTACAGTACTGTTCTCCATAATTGAGTACACTCCTGAAAATCAGAGAACATGGACAGATCGCCACCGTCATGAAAATCAGAGATTTAACGTGGGCAGATCGCCACCGCAGAACCCTTGAGCACATTCACCCTTCGCTAATTGCCCAGCTATAGTCTTTTGCAAAAGGATCCCATTCAGAAATATCTATTGCATTTAATTACCAGGCACCTTTAGCCTGGAACGCTCCGATGGCCTTTCCCTGACCTTTGAGACTTCGACAACGTTGAGTATTACAGGCCAGTTAGTTTGTAAAATGACCCTCAGTGTGGGCTCCCTGGTTTTCCTTCACGATCAGATTTAGGTTAGGCGTCCCCGACGGCCACATCAGGAGTAAGACCGCTTTCTTCTCCTCACAGCCTGCACACAGCCCGTAAGTCAGCTGGCTTCATTACCGATGCAGTTTATTTTGGTGGTTTGCTTATGGCGGTGTCTGCTGGACTCCTCCACTGTGAAGTTTCTCTTTCCCCCTCGTAATTCCTAAGGACTTTGTGGGAATGTACTTTGAAATTATGTAAGTATCCCATTCATCATCAAGTTTCAATGTATTCATTCATTCATTTATCTATACCTCCTAAGACTCAGGGTTTCCTACCTTATTCGGTGGATATGATAGGTTCTGACCATTGTTTATTTTGAGGATTACATTGCCCCAGTGGAAGGCTACTCAAGTTGGTTTCTGTGTCCCTTGCTGCGTTCCCATCAGTCTTCGAGCACTTCCTCAGCAACGTGCTGGGGGCTCCCTGTCCCCACCCCGGAGTCAGTCATGCCCCAAGGATCACCTGTGCTTTTTAGTGAGACTTCTGGCTTCTCCCAAAACTAAAACCACTTTTGAAAGGGAAGAGATTTCAGCTTATCAATAAGATTCAGGAAAATACGACAGAGCAGCTGATAGCCATTGGGAGAGCTGTGTGAGGTCCTAAGGTGCCTACTTTGGAGGGAACTGAGGTGTCATTGTCCTATGTACACTGTTTCTTGTATCTTCTTCAATAAATGTCTTTATTTTTCACATTACAATGGCTGGATACCTTCTGGACAAACCATATGTATCTATAATCTATTTCTATATGGACAGTTGTTATTAATAAATACTTAATAAATAATAATACAAGAATAAACTCTGCATTTCCCTTACCCACAACTGTAAGCCCACTTTTGCCCCACCTTCTGTGTACGTGTATACCTATGTGTACATACATAAATTTATGACGGAAATTGTCTGGGAAGTTCTACAGTCTGCCATCTGCAAGCTGAAGACCCAGGAAGGCAAAGTCTGTATTTCAGTCCCAATGAGTCCAAAGGCCTGAGAATGGGAGGCTCAAGGAGAAAGCCCCCATCTGATTCTGAACCCCAAGAACCAGACGCGCCAGCGTCCAAGGGCAGAAGAAAGCGTGTGTCTCAGCACGAGCAGGGGAAGAGAATCCAGCCTTCCTCCCCTTGTGTTCTATCCAAGGCCCACAGATTGGATGAGTTTCACCTGCGTAGGTAAGGGTGCCTTCCTTTACTCAGGCTCCCCTTTCAAACAGTAATCTCGCCCGGAAACGCCTGCACAGACACACCCAGAAATAATGTTTCTCCAGCTATCTGGGCACCCCTGAGCCAAATCAAGCTGGCACACAAAATTAACCATCACATATGCAGAGACATTTACCTCTGCATTGATTTCTGTATCTGCCCGCACATACTGAACACTGGAGCTCACGCGGGTGCATCCATTTCCAGTCTAACACCACAGAGTTCGCCCTAGTTTTTCCCTTTCCCTGTTGTGATTCTTTTGTTTAACAATGAGAAACATGGTTTCCGTCCATCATAATTAAGTACTTATCACTCCCTCCCGGCTGCATCACCATGCCCAGCTGACACGTTCCCGGCGTCTTTCCCTGCCTTGGCTCTCAATTGCCATCCTGCCACCCCCACTGCATGGGCACCCTCCTTACCGTAACCTAGGCTGTGCCTCCACATGGGTGCCCTCCTAACCCTGTTCAAGTGTGGTACCCAAGCCCGGCCACCCCGCTGCAGGGGAACCCCACTCACCCTGCCCGAGCCACGACTCCCAGGGCAGGCTCTCCCGCCACCTGCTGGAGTGCTCTCTCTGCTCCATGTGGGCACTGAGCCACACTCTGTCCTCTGTGTAGAATCCTCTGTGTAGATGCCCTTGTCAGCCTCCTCAGGCCCCGAGACCACTGCTCTCTGATACTTACCTTGCTCTGTTCCACCTATGGCTTCAGGAGTAAATACCCCAGGACAGGAAGCAGAAGGGAAGGAAAGAAAGGACGTGGAAAAAGAAAGATTCACGAATATACATTTAAGACCTCACATATCTCATCGACGCATGGATGTGCTGGCTGTGCGTGGAGGCAAGGGGCTATGAGATTCCTTAAATGGTGGGTTTCGCCCACGTCTGCATCCCCGCATCCACATGCGTGTGTGTACATGAAGACACACACCTCTGTGCCTTTCGAGATGCGGATTCTGGAGAACAGTTAGAGAAAGGGAAGGGAGTTAACCAGGGAGGCTAATGAACCAGGAGCTAGTTGGGAATGGGGGCTGTTAACCAGGGGAGAGACGGGAAGGAGGCAGAGAGTGGGATGCCACTGGTGAGTGTGGAAAAGCAGCGCTCTGAAACGCACTGCCGACGTTTTCTGATGGGGGCTGGGGCAGAAAGGGTGTGGCTTTGTCGTTGCCTTTGGCTGCTGGGTGGTCCTCAAACACAGCGATTAGAGACCCCAGGATCTATCACATTTGAATGTCTGCATCCTCCATTAGACCTGAAGGACAGAAAGGGCAAGAACTGTGTCTAACTTCTTTTTTTGAATTCCCAGCGCCAAGCGAGTGCCTGGCTTTAGAGAGGGGTCCGATCCACGCCTGCTGTCTGTCTAACTGCACTGGCTGGGCAGAAATGCCCAAAGCCCAGCTGCCCAGCAGTTCTGAGAGGCAGGGCAAGGGGTCTGCGCTGCTCCATCACTGTTAACTCCAGAGATACGTAGAGAAAATAAAACGCATGGGCGAGACAGTCGAAGTACGAGCCCAGAGCACTGTTACAATTGGCGCGGTGATCTTCGCTGAGTCAGGGTTTGGCGCTAGCTAATGGGCTTCCCTGGAAAACTTCTTGCCCCACTGATTGTGATATTGCCCCGAGACCCCAGCTTTTAGGAATGTTTAATCAGGCGTCACACGTATCCTAGCAATATTTTCCAGGCACCTCAGCTTTTTGTGACGACTTTCTCTTCTTTTGCTCTTCCTGTCTTTCTAGGAACTTCTACTTATCTGGTATTTTTTCTGAGTAACTCAAAGTTTATTCATTTAAAAAACTCACCATAGAATATATGACCACCAGGAAACCCCTTTGCATCAGGCATGCATTTGAGAACTTTAAAATGTGGAGAACACAAACTCTACCCAGAAGTACTTGGTCTGTAAGGAGGAAGTATCAACGTCAGTAACTTCTGAAGAGTGCCGTTAGTTAGGCTATAGCTTAAGCCTGCTTTCAAAAGCATGTTCCCAATGATTTCCAATCTTTTCCTTTCACACTGAATCTTTACAAACAGCAGTAATCACCTGATCAGAATGCACGACACAAAACGCCAATGGATCTAATTTTTCAAGTGGCTTCAGCTAGCAGCCAAATGGAAGGATGGCCACTCACGCGCACGGCCAACCCTGGAAGGAAGGTTGTGGGCAGGTGGGAGCGAAGAGGGTGCAGGAGAACAAATCAGGGTTTCCACCCACGTGATGAATGACCTGGCCAAGGACCTGCACACTTAGGAGACTTGCGTTCCTGCAAGATGCCAGCCTCTTCCTCATGGGGAAGTTTGGCTAATTCCAAGAGGGATATCCGGAGTAGGGTTTCCAGAAAACTCGGGAAGTGCCATAAAAATCACATACACATGGAATGTGCACGTAGGTTAAATCTTCCTTTACAAAAAACATCTAGTTTTCAGGAGATCAGTTATTCAGACATTGAGGGTTCATTGCAAATGACCCCCAGCTCTGCACTGATAAATGCCCGAAAGACAACGAAGGGAAAGCTCGAGTCGAAACTACGGTGTGGCCCTGTAACTCACCTGCAGCAGGTCACTGGAGGAAGTCTGTTCCACCTACAACATTTTAGGTAATCGCAGCACATGGACAAATGTCCTTTACACAGGAGGGCTGCTGGTTTTCCTGGGAGAAACTATGACAAAAAGACAGGGGGACTGGTACTAGGTTTTCCAGGAGGTATGTATAACAATCTTAATGCAAATATACTAGTTTACTCCGACTCCCAGCATCTTTAGAAGGTGAAAACCCTCCCTCACTAAATCCTCAATCATACTGGTCTCTCTGAAAAAAAACATGGAATTTCCTGGTCTTAGTGGATTTATGACCAAAGATCCAGCTGCGGATGACCCAGGTCGTAAGTGCTGGCTGTACAGCAAATGCAATTATCCTAAATTCCAACACGCCCCCCTCTTCCTGCCCCTCGACCCTTTCTCATCACAACCTTTTCCTGGGCCATCAACCCCCACCAGGGTGTCTGAGCCCAAGTCTGATCTCTCAGCGAGCTCAGAGCTGAGAACCAGCGCTGAGGACATGTCACCAGAGGCAGAGAGCCACGTTCTTGTGGAAGAGCGGTGACATCAGTTCAGCCCCAGCCTGGCCCAACCAACCCAAAGACCAAGTGAGTCAGTCACTTCCCCTCGGTCCGGCCATTGTCAGGGGAGGGGAAGCAACGTTGGGATCTAAGAAATTACTTCCCAGGACTTCATAGTGGATCTTCTGACTCTACAGAGGGCCTTACTAACAGATAAAGAAGGAAAAGTCTTGAAACAGTTTTATCTGCTGGGGCTTTAACACCATTGGGCACATGGCATGCCTGTCCTCAGTCTGCTCTACCCTCACCCCCACCCCCCAGCACATACAGTTAAAAAGCATGCCTACAGTATTTAGACAGACTTCACAGAAGGTGGGGTCTTTGGGTCAAAAGGTACAGGCACTCTCTCAAGTTCTTCAAGTTCTGGGAATGTACTGTAAAACACCCAAGTGGGGAGGGGGGCCCTGGCATGGTAGCTCAGTTGATTAGAGTGTCATCCAGACGTGCCAAGGTTGCAGGTTCAATCCCCTGTCAGGGTACATACAAGAAGCAACCAAGGAACGCATAAATAAGTAAAACAATAAGTCTCTTTCTCTTTCCCTGACCCCTTCCCTTCTCTCTCTAAAATCAATCAATAAAAAAAAATTTTTTAAACTCAAGGGGATGGGGGAGACAGGGACCTTGTAAAAATGGAAGACAGACTCATGGATCTTGATCCAGAGAATTCAAGTGGGAAAGCTCCTAGTTTCTGTGACTACAGTTCCCTCTTAGGGTCTTTCTACGTGTGCTCCCACTGCTATGTGCCTGTCTCCGCGTTTCCCAGCTAAGATGCCCAGCTAACTGCTTGCTAAGCTAATCGCTGTCTCCTCACTCCAGTCACCTCCAGGTTTCCTTGAGGTCCATAGACTGGCTGACCTCAGGTCAGGGCCCATGGCGGTGGCCAGGAGGGTCAGGCTTCTTCCCGAGGGGCCTGGGGCACACAGCAAGGCTTCCCCGGACAGACATGACACCAAGCGTGGGAAGGTGGAGAGCAGCATCTCCCAGGAAAGGAGCCCCGAGCCCCAGCTTCCAGGACTTATTCAGCCTCCCTGCTTCACCTAGAAATCTTATGTTATGGAAATGCCATACGACACATGGCATTTACAATAGGATACTACTTCTCCACCGGACTTGAACTGAAATGTGGCATTTTGTGTTGGGAGGAGCTAACATAGAGCCAGGTGTGCCGTCCGTTTTCATTGGACCCTTCCAGCAACCCAGTGAGGCCGGTGTCAACAAGCCCAACTCACAGTTGGGGATTCTGAGGCTTTGAGATCACGGTAGGAGATGGGCCTGGACCTGAGGTGTCAGGGAGCCATCAGCACCTTCTGACCCTTCTCCTTGACGTGTGCCCCAGAGGAGACAAGCTGGCCCGGCGGGACAGCTGTTTCTACCTCAGAGCTGAAACGCTAAGCCCTTTACAGTTTTCAAAGCACCTGCACATACTTCCTTTTTCCTGTAACACTCATTCCGGAGTATTTTACCCCCATGCTAGCTTATTGTCTGTCTCTCCCCACTGGAATGTGAGTACCGTGAGGGCGCAGTTCTCTCCACTCTGCTCCCTGATGCATCCCTGCACCTGGACCCTGCCACCCCCCAGGGGGTGGGGTGAGTGTTCCATGAGGTGCCCCGGCTTCATGTGCCCTGTGCAGGTAAAGGTATGGGAAGCCCCTCTGAGGAGCTCCAGGGCCCAGGGCCTCTCACTGTGCTTCATCTCAGAATACTGATTTGACGAGGACGATGTTCTCTTGGACAGAACAGGAAGCTGCTCTTGTTGTTTCTAGAAGTCCCCCTCAGCAGCAACATTTGGTCATCAGAGAAAAGTTTTTTAATGTTTCATTTTGAGAAAGGTTCCTGGAAACTCTCCCTTACCTCCACCCCACCTCCAGGGAGCAGCCCCACCCCCACTGCGCTGGGGTGCGGTGGGTGGGGCTGGTGGGTGGAGGGGACCCAGAGAGCAAGAGGAGCCCTGCGCCAGGTCTGAGCGGAGACAGTCACCTGGCCCAGCTCTGTCCTGACCACCCAGGTCCGTGGGGCCCCTCCCCCTCTTGCCTGCACCCCCACGCTGCGCGCCATCCCTCCCCCAGCCCTCCGTGAATCCAGCCCATTTACAATTCCCTTTGAAAAGGTCTCTGTTTGGGTGAGTTCCGTGGTCTCTGCCTAGAGAGAGGCAGATTATCTGAAAATAGGTGTTATTGATTACAACCAGGTGGTCTTTATGGAAAGGGGTCCACTTGAACCAAAATAAATATTTGCCCGCCCAAAGAACAAGGCGGTCCCTGTGGCGGGGCTGGGTCGCGCTCAAGGCCTCTTCTGGCCCAGGGCGCGGGCTCGTCGCAGCACAGGCCGGATTGTGTTTCCTCCGCGGGGACAGGCCGCGCAGGGGGTGCCGAGGGGAAGGCGGGCGCACAAAGGGCCCGCGGGTTCCAACGCCAAGGGCTCGCCGCCCAGGCCGACTGCGGGCTAGAAGCCTGGTCGGGCCTTGCGATTGTATTTTCTTTGGCTTTCTGGCGTGCTCCTTATTATTTATTTCTTTTCTCTCTGCTTTATTTTTATTTTCAAGTTGCTGGCAGGACTGGATGCCGTCCATTCACCCCGCTGCCTTGGAGCGCGGCGCGCAGACGGCGGGAGCCGGCCTAGGCTCAGTCCCACCGCCCGCCCCGCCGCCGCCGGCTCCCGGGGAGGGCCCAGCCGGGGCGCGGGCGCAGGGGGTGGGGGCAACACAGGGTAGGGAGGTGGAGGCGGGGAAGGCGTCTCAGAGCAGAGCGGTTGCAGAAGGGGGCGCGCGAGGGGAGGAGAACGTGGGGGAGGTATCGGGGAATGGGGGTGGGGGTGGGGCTCGGGAGGGACAGAGCCTGTGCCAGGCTGCGCCCCCGCCTGGCTGGGGCAACAGGAGTTCAGCTTGTCTGGGAGTCCACCCCAGTCGAGAGTTCAAGTGACCTGGCAGTTATAATATGGCTTTCTTAAAAGGATGATAGTAATTCGGTGTCAGATTGGGGGTTGGTTCAAGAAACTGAAGCTTCTACCCTTACTCAGGTCCCCTCTCTTTTGACCTCTGTGCTAATTCTTAAAAGGATGATAGTAATTCGGTGTCAGATTGGGGGTTGGTTCAAGAAACTGAAGCTTCTACCCTTACTCAGGTCCCCTCTCTTTTGACCTCTGTGCTAACTGTCCCTGTCTCCTGCTCAGGATCAGCACAAACCACCCCCTCAGGGGCACCCCCAAATGTCCCTGTCCCTTGCCAGGCTCTGAGAAGTCCTTTCTTGCCTGCCCTTCCAGATTCCAAACCTGCCTGTCAAGAGCCAGAGGTGGCCGTGTGGGTCCAGGGGAGAGAAAGAAGGGAGGAGGTGCCAGGGTAGGTCCCTCTCCTCAGTGCAGGGAGGCCAAAGCCTGAGGCCATAATCTACCTCTTAAAGAGGCACGGGCAGGTGCCCATCCTCACCCCACCCTGCCTTCAGCCAAAGGGGGCTGTCAATGCCAAGGGCAGAGATCTGGAGGCTGAACAAGCTATGAAGCAAAGAAGCAGGAAAGGCCTAACTCAGAGCCACGGTGGAGGGCAGACAGAAGAGCTGAGGTCAGGAAGAAGAGAGGATCTGTGCTAACCTGTGAAGACAGAAGGTCAAGGTCGGATCACAGGAGGGCAGAGTGGCTTGGCCGACAGACGCAGGAGAGGGTTCAAGAAAGAACTCTGCAGCTGTTAAGAACCTCTCCTGCCCCGATGGGGTGGCTCAGTTGGTTGAAGCATCATCCCCTACACCACAAAGTTGCGGGTTCAATCCCCCTTCAGGGCACACACCTAGGTTATGGGAACGACCCCAGGTCTGGGCACATACAGGAGCAACCGGTGGGTGTTTCTCTCTCAAATTGACAATTTCCCTCTCTCTCTGTCTAAAATAATGATAATAATAGAAACATATCCTCCAGTGAAGATTAGGAAAAAGAAGACCTTGTATTTCTTTCAGACTTGGTGCTCCCACCTATCTGGGGACAATTAGGCTTCCCCAGCCCCGCATCCTCTCTCCCCGCTGGAGAAGGCATTCCTGGAGGCTGCTCCCCATTGCCGGCAGAGCACTAAGCGTTGTAGAACAGAACTCCAGGACAGGGATGCCTACCTAAAAAGGTCTCTGCCTCTGTCTCTCCTGGGCAGCAATGTCCTCTCCCCCTCCCCAGATCGCAGCAAGAGCTACCATTAAGTCCCACGTGGCATGAGCAGTATGTGGCAGGCCAGTCCCTGGAGAGCTAGGATGACTCCCTCGTCCAGAAGGGGACCCAGGGCACATAAGGACACCGGCCATTGCCTCACTGCTCCTGTGCTCCTCGGTTTGCCCCTGGGAAGTCACTTCCAAAAGGAAGCCTCGGCTGCCTTGCCTGCGTTGCCTCCCAGCCCCAGGCTCACTAGTGAGAACCAGTGAGTTATAGGGTGCTCCCACCCCAGGATCCAGCTGCCTGAAAACTGGGGACAAGTAACTACCTTGTCAAGGTGGAAACGGATCAGCAGGCTCAGCATGGGCCCAGCACGGGCACAGCTCTGAGTCCGGGTTCCTCTCCCGGCTCTGCCCCCAGGAGCTGGGTCACTTCTTCCCCACGGGTCTCTCAGGAGGGCCCAGGTGGCAGCATCCCATTCATTGGGTGCCCCTCTTCCCAGCTCTGACTTCAGTGCCTTTGCCTGTGCTGCCTGAGATGGGCCATGGGGGGAGCGTTAACTCCCTGGAAATCGGCAAGGACGGCAAACCCGGGCCTCCGCTCCCACCTCCCTGAAGAGCAAAGCAGTCCCCAGATTTGTAAGAAAGAGAGAGATGCGCAGTCGAGGATTCCTGTTCACAGCCGCTGTCGCCAACCTAGGAGCACTCCAGGTGGCAAACGGAAGCAGGGTTTTTTACAGCTGACAATGACCTCTAGGAACATGCAATTCCTGGATCCCACCAGTCACTGGTCAGAAAGCCGGTGTCTGGTACTTCAGACTCAGCTAGGGCTCTGGAGGTCCTGACCGCAGAGGTCTGCAGGGGGCACCCCGGGCTTCTTTGTGGGTGATGGTGAACATGCCCGCCCTGGCAGAGACCCTCGGTGGTGTGCTGGTGGATGTAGCGACAGGCTCTTCAGGGAGGTGGGCGTGGAGGGGCCGGGTTTGCCGTACTTGCTGATTTCCAGGGAGTTAACGCTCCCCCCATGGCCCATCTCAGGCAGCACAGGCAAAGACGCTGAACTCAGAGCTGGGAAGAGGGGCACCCAACGGGATGCTGCCACCTGGGCCCTACTGAGAGACCCGAGGTGATGAAGTGACCCAGCTGCTGGGGGCAGAGCCGGGGAGGAACCCGGACTTGGGTCTGTGGCCCTCATGCCCCACCATGCCTCATTGTCCTCTTATTAGCAGACGTCATGACCACAGAGTCCAGGGGTGGGCCCCCCACACGCTGCAGCCTTCCACCAGGGCCAGGGAGCGGAACAGGAGACAAACCCGAGTCCAACTCTCCCTCCTCCCTACTGCGCCGCCGAGTCCTGAAGAACGTGGTATGACCGGGGAAGAAACAAGTGCCCGGCTCCTGGGGCTGTGTTCTTTGGGGGCAAAGGGCAAGAGGCAAGAGAACGACTCCGGGAAATGCGGGTATGGTCTTGGCAGATTCCAGACGCCGAATAGAAGGCATTTTGCCAGCCGGCCTTGGACAGTTCTAAATAGGGTCTCAGAGACGCCGGGGAGGCAGCCTTGTGATGGGGTGGACGGCAGAGTGAGGTCCTGCTGGGAGAGTCGGTTCATCTTTCCGTGTTTTGCTCATAGCCTGAAATAAGAAAACAACAGAAATTAAGTTCACAAGAAAACTACATTAAATAGCAAAAGAAGCAGCTGGTAAGATCCTCCCAAACCCCAGAAGTTTGGAGACAAGAGGCTACTGCTGCGTTTCGAGACCCCATCTTGCGTGGTCAGGTTTGGGACTGGTTGGGCCCCTGGTGCTTCTCCTCACTCAGAGCTCCAGTTCACAGATTCGTGGATTTAGAGTTAATCTCAGAGGTCAGAACATCCTGAGGCCCAGAGAGGTAACATAACTTGCCCAAGATTGCACAGCTGTTTAGTTCCAGTGCTAGAATTCAAGGCCTAGTCAGGGGTGCCCAGCCCACAGCCCGTGAGCCATATGTGGCCCTGGATAGCTATGAATGCAGCCCTACACAAAATCATAAATTTACTTAAAACATTATGAGACTTCTGTGTGTGATTATGTGTCTCAATGTATTTAATGTGTGGCCCAAGACAACTCCTCTTCTTCAAGTGTGACCCAGAGATGCCAAAATGTTGGACACCCCTGGCTAGATCTTTATCTAGAACCCTGAAATTATTATACAGGAAATGCATGTTTATAATAGCAAACCTGTAAAACACAGAATGTTTTTAAAAAGACAATCAGAATGATCGTAATGCTACCATGCAATGCTGACTGGATAAGTAACATGCATTACTTATACTTGCTTCTGCCCAGACCACTGGTTCTTGAACTCACAGTATATTAGTGTCACTGGGAAAGTCTGTCAACGTCCTTATGAAGGACCGAGAAATCCCAGGGCCCAGGAATTAATCGGAAACTTGGGGTCGCAGACAGAAGCATCAGTATTTGACAAGGCTTCCCGGTGATGCCAATGTGGGCCCAAGGGTGAGGACCACAGGCTTAGGATAGGCCCCGCCCATAGCTTCGCACAGCTGGCTCCTCCACTGGCCACCTTCCCTGCCCCTCCCCCTTCTGGTGCTCCTTCTCTGCCCCTCCCCCTTCTAGTGCTCCTTGCGGCCTCTCTCCTGATTCTGAATTGTTTTAAGTGTATGCAAGTATTTGTTTATTTTCCATCTCCCTCCATTGGGAAGTAAGTTTGTAAAGGTGGGTCCTGCGATGATTTTTTCATAGCTGAGTCCCCACTGCCCTTAACAGCCCCCAGCACTGTGGGCCCACAAAACCCATGTGCTGAATCGACAAACGGATGGACTTGTGGCTCCTTCTCTGTCTCTCTTCATGTGTCTATCAACATATGTATAGACGTACATATGCAACGAAATTATTGGTGTTAAAAATACTTCAATTTTAAATTAAAAAATTTTAAGTGAACTAATCATGTTTAACATTTTTTTAATGGTTTCCTCTTGCATTATAATAACATGGCTTATTTGAAAGGGCCACAAAACA
>PVKM010010078.1:0-35536 GCA_004027735.1 Carollia perspicillata | reverse complement strand
TGACTCATCAGACTGAGTTCTGGATGATGGGTTGTCAGCAGATGTGAAGTGTGGAACTCCTAACTCGTGTCCTAAAAGGGTGGGCCATACTTTTCTCACACTCTGCTCCATGCTGTTGCCTGGAACATATGCATGGTAACATCAGATCTTGAACCATGGGAAAAGATGTATCAGGGTGGTCACTCAGTAAGTTGTATAATATCTAATCACTGGGTTGTAGACCTGAAACTAATGTAATACTTATGTCAACTGTAATTAAAAAATAAAAAAAAATATTTAAAGTGAAAAAAAAGAAAGAATGACAGAAAAGGCAATGCACAAGGGCCCTGAAATGACCACAGGTAGCACAGACTTTACAGCAACCTGTTCTGTGAGAATATAAAATATTGCTATGTCATTGAAACCACTACTGCTTGGGGTTTGTGCTATGTGCAGCTGAAATAACATCCTAACTAAATTTAGGCAAATTTCCTTTGGTCATTTCTCATTTATTTTCTTAGAGCTCCTTGATAAACATGGTTAAGAGAAGAAATATATGATATTCATAATGTTGCTCTGTTTGGCATTGGTCAGTTTTTCATGGTAAAGTGTTGCCTTTTATAAATTTTACATTGTTTATCCAGATAGCCATGGTCTCTTTAGTAGAAAATGAAAGACCTTGATTCATTGAGGAAAAAAAATTACTCGATGGGTACATTTAGAGATAATGCTAACTGCATTTGGTTGTCACGGAAACAGAAATGTTAAAATGGTGATGAAGTGATTGCCAAAAACAAATACACAAACAAAGAAAAAGCCCAACAATGCCTCATGTAGTTATGGTAACTAGTCATTTTGACAAACTTTTCCTTTTCTTCTGAATTAACCATCTCAGATACTAGCTTCACAAAATTGCTGCTATGACACATTTCATGTAAAATGTATCTCTTAATAAGGACAAACATGTTAGCTTAGAAATACCTTATACTTATGTGAAGAAACATAACATACAGAAGTTGTATGTGCATGTAACTCTGTGGGTGTATGGGTTTAAGGATTAGTTTATGCACAGAGAATGACGTGTCTAGATCGTAAGTAAATACAATGACCCAGGCCAGTGGTTTTGGAAACTTCCTTGGTTGGTAGACCATGCGTTGTAATTCAGGGAAGGTCCCAGAGTCAAAGATATAGATTGCTCTCCTAACTGGTGATAAAGAGGGAGAGATAGAATAGAAATAGCACATATCCTTTAAAGTGTTAGGCACTTGGCTTTTGTGTTTGTTTCCTCATTTGGACTGAATAACAACCCTTTGAGGTTAGCACTGTTTTCATTTTACAAGCAAGGAAACTGGGTCTTAGAGGTGTTAAATTACTTGTTCAAGGTTATAGTGAGTCAGTGGGGAGCCAGGATTTGAATCCATATATCTTTGTCTTAAAAATCCATTCTACTCTTCTGAAAATGGTTGGATTCACGGACTAGAGTAAGAAATATTCGAGATGAGTCTGGAGCATCTGCAGTGCCAGAAAATAAGAAAGTGAAGCACACACACATGTTGATGAAAGGGTGTACCAGAGGGATGCACGGGAGACAGGGGCCAACTGAAAGAGCCCCCAAAGGCTAAAGATTGAACAGTTGAAGCCATCAAATAAGGTAATATTAGATGATAGCTTAAAGCATGAAATAAATGACCCCGAGTCTGTACTCATATAAACAATTGAATAAATAAATTCATGGAGGAGAGCAGTAAAATTTCCCATGCAGAAGAATTTCAAGTAATATATATACAGTACTCCTCCCCCAAGGAGATGCTTTATGTCTTGCCTGTGCATAGAAAATTCTTTCCAAAGAGTGCAATATGGAATGAGAGAGAAAGAGTAGCTTTTACACTAGAGAAACTTGAAAAGCTGTCTCTCAGACAGGTACACAAGGTTAATTTAACATCCACAGTAGTAAGCCATGTTGATGGTTGTGCCCTTGATATAATGCGATTAGAATGACACTTCACTTCCATGATCTTACTCCAAAACCCAAACACACAGTCTGCTTTTGATAACAATGTCAGGTAAATACTAATTAAGGGCCACTTTACAAAATACCTGAGTGAAAAATTACCTTAGTTCAAAACCAAGGAAAGCTGAATCAAATGTGGACTTTAGTTAGTAATACTGCATTGATAATAGTTTCATTAATTGTGACAAATGTACCAACATCTAATGTAAAATATTGGTAACATGGGAAACTGAGTGTGGGGTATATGGAATTCTTTGTATTCTGTTTTCAATTTTTCTGTAAATCTAAAACTATAAGTATTAAACATTCTATGTTCACCGTACCACAACAGAGGCCTTTCTGTTTATAACTGCTTTTCCTCTGGACATTTATTTTATCAGAATTTTATGCTACGAGGTTGGGAATATGATTCATATCTGGTCTCCAACCCAACTATATATCTCCTAGGAATTTTTGTATATCCAATGCCTGAAAAAAAGCAATAGTACGAGGAACAGTGCTTAACCTGTAAAATGTTTCTTATACATATTTTCAGTTTTTGACCCGTATTTCTGTCTGCCAGTGTGTGAAGTTTCTTTGTCTTGTATTGATGGGTGTCATTGTTGGTCTGGGTAAATTACAGCTTTGCTACTGCACATTTTTCTCAAAATTATTGCGCATGTTCATATTTATTATGACATCCTCGATCTACTGCAGAAATCATGAGTTGTGTTTGTTGCAGGATTCTTAGGCTGACGGTTCCTGGAGCTGTCCCGGATATCAGCCAAACTTTTACTTGCATGTATTGTATATTTTCATTATATTTTATATATTTTAGCATCACTCAAGGGTGCTATGTTTTCTCTCTCTTGAACAGAATCTCCCTCATAACTGTGTTCCTCGTGCCACAACAGAATGCAGTTGTCAAGACCAGAATGAGGGGACACTAGATGCAACTTTGACACTTACTTTTACCACCTGTTGTCTGGTTCTCAGTTTCCCTATCTAAAAAGTGCTTGGTTTGACTTTTGGTGTTTGTTCACACATCAAGGAAAATAACTGATAGGATAAAATGTGCTTTTAACTATAAGCACATATAAGTCGTATATTCTTGTTATTGTTGATGAGAAACTACATAACAAGGAGAGAACAGTCGTTTGGGATACAACGTGGCTCACTGAGAAGGAAGACCAGCTACCTGAAGGGACCTGGAAGACCAGTGGTGTCACCTTCCACACATGGTCGTGACACCATCTCTCCTATGGCACACAGCTGTGTTTCCTATAGTATATGACATACTAATGAGGTACGCTTGACCTGAGCTTTTAAAAACGTAAAATTTTTTGTCTACATATGTTTACTGCCATTGCAGCTGAGCAATCAGTCTGGCCATAGGGAAGGCCGTGGACAGGCAAAACCCAATTTCATTCCCATTATTTAGGGAGAAAAACAAGGAACAGTCAAAATGGGCGGAAGCAAAGGAACAAACCAATGTACACAGAGAATTATGCGATGTTGAGATGTTAACATTTTATTTTACAGAGTCAGTGTGCTGTAAATTCAATTCTTCCTCTGCTTTTGTAGGAAATGCTTGGCTTCTCTTATCCTGATACAACTCTCAGATAACTAATCTGCTGTTTCTGTTTTCCTGTATTCAAACTCTACCCTGGGACACCCACAGTTATGCTGTCTATGGATGAAAGAGTTAGAAACAGAAACAATAAAATGATGGACAGGTTTCTAGACAGTTTGAGGTTCTGATGCTGGAGAATGTGCTGAAGAGTAAAGCTACTCTTTTGAGAAATTGAACAGAAAGAGAAAGAAACAGAGATCAGCCCTACACTTGGGGAGCGACAGGTTGGAAGTGGGAAGAGAAGCTTGTGAAATAAATAGGGATGGGGTCTGAGGGGCAGGGGGAGAGAGAAGATAGAGCCGTTTCATGGAAGAGTGCACATCAGTGAAAACAGCTTTATGTTACTGGATTTCTTTTTAAGCTTGCTTTTTAATATAGCCTTTTGCAGATTAAAAAATGCTTGAAAATCAGTGGACTAGAAAATCTCCTACCTCTCAATTCTGATTTAAGCATCAATTCCTTTGAGAAATATAAAATAAAAAAAATAAAAGCATGCATTGGCTATACCAGTATATTATAAAAATCTAATTTAAATATCCCTTCTTTCCTTTGACAGAACCATGCCGTCTGTTTATAGCCTTCTCTCAAAATACATTGTAAGTGAATTTCTTACTGATGAATTGGGAGCTGTAATTAAATGCATACCAGTGAAACATTATTTTGAAAGTGGAAAGAAATAATACTCACTAAGAGAATGTTGTAGTATAGATGGCAATTTTATCAGCAACTGCTGCCTCCATTCTCAACTATTGAGAAACTTTTGTTGTTCTCAAATCTCATCATATCACAATATTTTTAATAAATGTAACAATACAGGCTATTGTAGTGCTTTTGTCTTTACTGTTTCCACTTGATGCAGTGGGTCCTGGCTAGTGTATGGACCACAGGCTAGTGTAGGCCCAGTCATGTTTCCCAATCTAAGGTATCCTTAGCTTATCTCTTTAAATCTCGGACATGTTATTGCAGACCATAGCATAACTGAGGAGCTGTAATCTTGTTGGTATTATTTACCTTCCACTCCAGAGGCCCTGTGGAAATTCTGTTTCTTTTTGGAAACAGTGTGAGGTGAATAGGAATGGGAAATCTTACCAAACTATGAATTCACATGAGAGGGTAATTACTAGGAGGCAAATAGCAAAATATTCTTGATTCATGGGATTCTGTTTCTTATTGAAATAAGAAATAGGAGCAGTTATAATTGTTATGCCGAGTGTTTTTCTTTACCCAAAAACCTTGCTTCATTTTCACTTGTATTATTTTAAATTTATTTCTTGCATTCATTCTTAGAATGGGCTATTTCACATTGAAAATAGCCATTTCTTTAAAAATAATAGCTCGGTAATAACAACGTGTAAGCCAAATTATGTTTTCAAGTTCAGGACATGTTTGGCATGAAGTAGGAAACCTTCACAAAGGCTGACCTAGACTCACCTCCAGAGTGTCCGCACTTGAAAGTGGTCGTCCACTCGGTTTTTGAACAAATGATGCAATTAGATAGTCCAGGATCTTAATTGTCAGAGACACTGCATACAGTTCATTCACTGATCTTTTCAGGCAAGTGCAGCCAGAAAGCCAAAGTGGCTCTGGCCAAGTTCCAAGAACATTTCAATGCTCTTCAAAGCCACTTGGAAATGGATTCCAGGGATGAAATGTCAAATTATCTGTGACTATAACTAAGCAAGATAAATACACCCTTTAAACAGTGACTGATCAAATTGGCTCCCTTTTCCTTTCTGCTTTGTAAAAGGCAGAGTCTCAAAGGCTGTATAAGCTCCCAGGTACCCTTTGTCCGTTTTACAGGCAAGTCTAAATACCTACATTTGCTTTGCAATGACATTAAATGGTGAATCTCTAAATTTGTGGTGTGCCTATCTAACCAATTCATCTTCCTCATATAGCAGTCCCCCAAAAGTAAGGGCTGCGTTTTTTAAATTATTATCTTTATTTTTAGAACCTAAAACAGTGCCCGATACAAAAAGATATCAAAGGCTTGTTAAACAAATGAGTGGAGGTTTGATGGATAGGTATAATGTATTGTATCGATCTAGAGCAATATATTAGAGTAAACCTGACACATGAATTATTCCCTCTTGTGAAGTTCAATCTTTTACTAAAATCCATCTTTTTACTTTTCTATCCTATTCTTCTACTGAGTTGTTCAGTTGGCCAAATAGGGCTTAAATATCTAGTGCTCTGAGGAAAGCTCTCCTATCTTCTTCTTTTTTTTTATTGTTGTTCATGTACAGTTGTCTCCATTTTCTCACCACTTCTCACCCCACCTCCCACCCTACCTCCCACCCTCAATCCTTTCCCCCTTTGACTTTGTCCTTGGGTCCTTTATATATGTTCCTCGATGACCCCTAATTTCCCCCATTACACTTCCCCCTTCCCTCTGACTACTGTCAGCCTGTTTTCTATTTCAATATCTTTGGTTATATTTTGCTTGCTTGTTTGTTTTGTGGATTAGGTTCCTGTTAAAGGTCAGATCATATGGTATTTGTCTTTCACAGTCTGGCTTACTTCACTTAGCATAATGCTCTCCAGATCCATCCATGCTGTTGTAAAGGGTAGGAGTTCCTTCTTTCTTTCTGCTGCGTAGTGTTCCATTATGTAAATGTACCACAGTTTTTTGATCCACTCAGTTACTGATGGGCAACTGGGTTGCTTTCAGCACTTGCCTATTATAAAATGTGCTGCTATGAACTTTGGGGTGGATAGGTTCTTTTGAGTTGGTGTTTCAGATTTCTTAGGGTATAATCCCAGCAGTGGAATGGCTGGGTCAAAAGGCAGTTCCATTTTTAGTTTTTTGAGGACATTTCATACTGTTTTCCACTGTGGCTGCACCAGTCTGCACTCCCATCAACAGTGTCCAAGGGTTCCCTTTTCTCCACAACCTCTCCAACACTTGATGTTTGTTGCTTTGTTAATGATGAGCATTCTGACCCGTGTGAGGTGGTATCTCATTGTGGTTTTAATTTGCATCTCTGGTGGCTAGTGATGATGTCGCTATCTTCTTCATCCTTCTAGCAAATTCTTCCAGGCTTCCAGCTCTCACAATACTCAGCACTGACACAGACTGTTATATTACCTTAAAAACTGATCTTTGGTATCTATCCTCTACAAAAAAACATACATTAAGCTTCATTTAGATCCACAAAGTTTCTATCATATGGGTGTCTGCTCCATCCTTTCCACTCCTCAGAGACAACCTGGTTGTTTCATGACTGGAAGGGGATGTGAACTTGGAGAATTAACCTTCCTTTCTTATGTCTCCAGGACACAGGAAGTAGTTCACTGCTTAGTGAAAGTTTCATTACATGAACCCTTTGTACCATGTGGATAAGAGGCAGGGAGGGGTGGTTTTGGCAGTTTGAGACACAACTAGTTACAAAGAGGAGAAAACCAAACAAATGTACCTTTAGTGTCTAAAAATCAATATTGATGCTGAAATACACAGGACTTGGAAGGAGTTTTGAAGATGCAAAGAAATATGGACACTGTGAGAAGGCTTGCCTATTTCTCAGTGTTCTCTGGGGAAGTGAAAATGATGACTACCACAGAGTAACATGGCAAGAAGAAATCAAAGGGTGAATAGATATAATTAGCTATTTTTTGTGATGTACTAAACCTAAGATATAAATTTCCGAGTAATAGAACTTACAGTTTCATTCTACACTGAGCCCCTTAATTCTTTCCTGTATTTATAGATAAAATTCCCCTTAAAATTTTCAAATTTTCTGCATAATGATGAAATGGAAAAGACAACTGAGACACTACACCTCTGTTGTGCTTATAAGTGAGGCATAAATATAACAGTCATTGGAAAAATATGACATAGCCACAGCCACCTCATGACAAATTGGAAAAATAATAGATTTTATTTTACATAAAGAGTCTTTTTAATGGAAACCCTGACACCCAACTTCATAATAAAAATTAACACTAAAATTCAGCCTATAGACCTGATAGAGATGCCAGGATAGTGTTCATATTGGGTTCATGAAACGCAGAGAGGTTACTCTTTTACATTGCAAAATGTGATTTTGAATGAATGTTGAAGAGTTTATCCAAGTGTGTGTGGCAAAGAAGTATAACTTGTCTTTTACTTAGATAAAACTGTGATGTCCTCTCCCTTGGAATATTTAATAAATGCATGCAGACTTCATTGCTTTACTCTAGAATCAAAATATCTCAAGTGAAACGTGGTCAAAGAATGTGAAATAAAATGAGGAAGAGGAGATGAGGATTTATATAGCATGGCTGCTATTAAAGTCAAATCTTAATGATTAGAATGTCTCATTTTAGTAAAATAAAAGTTAAGATGAATAATTACATGAAGGATAAAGTGGGTCTTAAAATAAAAATTATATATCATAAAGTTAATCAAATATTTGATGATGATCTTATATTAAGAATTACTCTCTTGACGTTCAAAACAAGTTGATTTATACCCAGTACTAACTCATTTGTGATCTGGGACACCATAACTTTAAAAAGAAAAGTTATAAATGGGCTTAGGTGTGTTTTTGGAAAATGTAATACATAATGAGATTTATTATGAGATGTATGCTATTTGGGAAATAACCTAAAATTTTGCAACTGATTCAAAGAGTGTGTTAGTTTCCTGTCCACACAGCCCATACTTTGATGCTTTTGTCAGAGAAAAAGTCAGTGAGCTAGATGGACCAAGGATCTCTTCTAGTGGGGTGCTTATTTTTAATTGAACTTATAATTTTGGAAAACTCTACAGTGGTGCCGCTAAGTGTACTGAGATATGGAAATACAAGGAGCATTATTCCTTCTAGCTTTGCTGGTGCTCGTCCCTCTTTCTTTCCACAGCTGGCTCCAGACTAACCACTGTATGGAGAGGGTTTAGGGATAAATACATGCTAGACAAACCCAGCTTTCTGGATTCATACCACAGTCAAGTCCAGAGTAGTAAAGAGATCTTTCTTTCCTTTGTATACATGACAAAATAATCTATTTGTGCCAAATCAAGTACCTGGATGAAGAGTGTGTGTGTATAGTTTATTTTTATTGTATTTTTCCATTACCACTTATCCCTCTTACACCCTCTTCCATCTCTGCCCACTCCCCTCCCTGCCCCACAATCCCCACACTCTTATCTGTGTCTATGAATCCTTTTACTTTTTTGCTAGGTCCCTCTCCCCTAACTCCTGCCCCTCAGAGCTATATATTTAATGAGTCATTTCACATATCAAACTTGGTTCTACAACCAAACACAGATGTGAAATGATTTTTTTTGTGATGTCTCATGTGTAAGTTTTCTGTAGGAAATGATTTTTTAAATAAGAAATACATGAAAAATTTAAAAATTTTATCTTTTACCTGTTTGTTTTGATCTTGCCTGCATTCATATAGTTCTTTAAATTCAGACACTCTTATCAATATTTAATTCATGTATCCATATTTACTGAGTACCTTTTTATGGCAGGCAATATTCTACACCCTTTTAGACATCCTGACACTATGCAAACCTATTGAGAATGAGTTTAGGGATTTCAAGGATGATCCACGCATATCCGTGAGTTAAAAATGAGTTCTTCTCTGATGACCCCACCCTACCCAGGGCTTAGCTGGGGCAAAAGGATCATCCATGGTGTCACTGTGAGGGAAAGTGATGGAACCCACCACATTTTCCAGATATCTGAGGTGCTAACTATGGTTATTCTGTAATAACAGTTTTAAGAAATTGATAGTTTATGTAAGAACATAAAATACATGATGAATCAAAGTTAGTGTCAATAATAATATGTTTATTGTTAGAGAAGTAAGTAGGTAGATAAGATTATGTATGTATCTTTCACATGTCATTCGTTGACAAACTCAGATTTGCTAGACTATGAGAAATATGGTTTGCATCAACAATGGATCCTTTTCTCTGTTGCTTCTCTCTATGAATACCTGAATTCAGGATAATATTTATAGCCATCCTGTAAGTTCTCCTTGACTTGAGTACAGCAGTTAAATTTAAAATGGACTAATAAAAAATGAATTTGCTTATTTATGTCTTTTAGGGATACTATTATCTCTTTATTTTTTTAGACTAAAAAAAAACCAACTCTCAGGCCTCAAAGTGGAAGGTAGGTTTGTATTAGGTAGTTTACACTGATAAGGACACATATTACACTTGATCGTAGCTGAAAGGCGGAGAGGTGATGTGTATTAGGTAGTTTAAGTTAAGGTTTCATTATAACTCAGTATTCTTGTTGGTTGCACTGGCTTTTCAGCACATGGGGCCTGACAAGGTTAAGGAGAACTGATGACCTGAAGAGATGTTTCCTGTCTTGTTGAAAACAGGCTAGTTTCTAGGCAATTGGGACTAAACTCTTGTCAGATGTCCTTACATCATGTTCGTACTATTCAGCTTATAAGCCTATTGACGGTAGGGATAATATATATTTATTTCTTGATTCCAGTGTCCAGCACAACTTATCATAGAGCTTGGTATCTGCTAGGAATTCATAAAATCCAATGCCAGGCTTTCCTTTCAAGTTACGCAGACAACGGGTAGGGAGAAGTTACTGTGGTATGGTTCCTGTCCAGTTCTGGGTTGATCACATTCTTAGGCACCTTTGTTCCCTATTGTTGGCTTTCTGACTACATTTCTCTGGACACTGACCCCTGAAACTCAGTTGTATCCAGGCCTTTAGTGTTTCAGTCCTGCCTCTGTTGATCCATTGCTATTGTTTTGGGCTCCGGGTCTTTACCTCCCTGACTGAATATTTGAATTAAAAAATCTACCTCCATTTATTCCCTGAGGATATCTTTGACTTCTAATACAATTATAATCAAAATGCATATATTGGACCTGGCTGGTATAGCTCAGTGGATTGAGCGCGGGCCTGTGAAGCAAAGGGTCGCCGGTTTGATTCCCAGTCAGGACACATGCCTAGGTTGCAGGCCAGGTTCCCCAGTAGGGGACACATGAGAAGCAACCACACATTGATGTTTCTCTCCCACTCTTTCTCCTTCCCGTCTCCTGTCTCTAAAAACAAATAAATAAAATATTTTTAAAAATGCATATATTCATTTGTTCCTCAAAAGTCACTGTTTCTTTGTGTACTTAATAACAGAGTTCTTGCTACTTATTCTTATATCATCCTATGCCCACATTCATCAAAAAATTCGACATCAGGAAAGGCCTTAAAAAGATCTTTTTGCTCAACTCCTCCACCCCTTAGCCAAAAAGAAAAAAGAACTAAAGACACAGACAACACTTTGGTGATTGTGGCCAGACGGTGGGGCAGCAAGTAGGAGTATAAGGAGACTGAATGATAATAGAAAAAAATACAATAAAATTAAAAAAAAAATCTTGCCTGTACAAGCATACTCTTGCATCTTTTTAGTTTTTGAGACAAAGAGAGGTGTTGTGGTCTGGAGAGTTAAGCGATTTGGACAATTCCACAACATGGATTAGACGCATAGCTGAGAATCTCCTTCTTCTATGCGCCGTGGTAGCCCTCCTCCGGACGGCTCCTCTGCGTCTTGGATCTGCTACCACTTCTATTTCTCAGACGCCGTCATTCACTTGATAGCCTCAGTTTCCTCCTAGAAGTCTGTATCATGTTTCTAGATTTCTCTTACTTCCCGGGAAGAAGATTGGTGTTAAGCTTCAGGCAGAGTCCCAAATTTTATCAGGAGCAAAAACTTCTGAACCTGCTCATTACACTCCCTCTCTGCCCATGTGAAGCCATGAAGTCTTTTATTTCCATCTATAGTTTGAATCTACTTTCTTCTTGAGCTTTGGAAAAACTCCCTGTGATACTAATCAGTGCCTACTTGGAATCTGTGACAGCCTGCCCTTTCGCAGGTTTTTCCGATATTGTCACAAGAGCCCCCTTGTAACAAACAGTCCACTCTTCAACTGCTGACCTACTTCTAACCTTGAGACTTTTTGTTTATGATGGGTTAAGTGCAAACTGACAGCCGGAGGCCAAGCACGAGATACCCATCATCCAGTTCAAGCCCAATTCTTCCACATCCACTTTGTTTCCCTTCCTGTCTGCAAATACAGGTGATCCATTTTTACTGGTGTTCCATTTTTCTTTCCTGTATCTTTTGTCTATATTTCCCAGTTTCCTTCTCTTCTTCCTTCTTTTTCTGCTTCCCCTTTCTCTTTTTCCTCCTTTTTTCTCTCTCTTCCCCTCTGTCCCTCCCTTTCTTTCTCCCTCTTCTTTAGTCACCCAAATCCTTCTCTATAAACATTGTCAAGTTTCTGTAATTTTCCAATAAAAAGTAAAGACCTCAGAATGTCTTGGTTCTACATACTGCTTTAACTACCACCCCGTCACAGATTCATATACTACAAGTATTCAAATCACTTCTATATAATGTGTCCAGACCTCTATATTAACTCATACTGAACCATCTGCGGGACATATCTCCCTGCCGGTTTCATAGGTTAGGAATAACCATATAATTTATTGCACAAAGCAAGACACTTTTTAGAGGAAAGCGGGTACTTTTACTAAGCTGTGACAACAGGCATAAATCAGCACAATTTAAGAAACCATGAAGAACGGCATCCTATACAGGTGCCTCAAACTGAGCACATAACACAGAAGGAAGCTGGTCAACTTCGTTTCCAATCTGATCTTTCTCCTGTATTCTCTACACTATTTGTTCTCTACACTGTCCATCTGGTCATTTAAGCAGAAAACCTGAAGCTTCCCCCCGACTCCTTCAATCCTTTCACCCTGTTTTTGCCCTATTTCTCTGACTTCACCTCCTGACTATTGCTTGATTACATCTGTTTCTTCATACATTTACAATCAACTAAGCAACATGACTTAGAAAATATTGGAAAATAGAAATTCCTGTAAATGTAAGATGTTACTTTTCTCAACCTAGCTTTATTTGAAGCATGGACTTTCTGATTCACCGTATGAACTTCTGTCGCGCTCAGAATCCTCAGGCTGCTTTGGGGAACTCGCGGTCCTCCCCTCCTCCACATCTAGATGACTTCCTCAGTTTAAAAACAGTCCCGTTCATTTCTCAAGAATGCGCTCAAGTAACTCTGCTTTTAGAAAGCACACTTGAGAACTTTAAGCCAAATGAATTCCTCCCTTCTAATTTCTCATAAATGTTTAGTGAGCCAGGCAGCGTGTTGTAGGTGGATGGGTCTTGTGCCAGATTCCTGAGTTTGAATACTCTCACTGCAACTTACTAGCTATGGGCAGATTATTCTACACTTCTAATGCTTCCTGTGTAGAATAATATACAGCTCAAAGTCCTGGTTCTAAAATAAACAGCATGTGCTTTAAATAAATTTACTGTCTCTTATCTAAGCTTTTTGAGTACAGAAAATCTTTTTTATGTTTCAACTCTGGTCAGTTTCAATGAGTTCTCAGTGGTCGACTTGTTGATTAAATGATATTCATTTTGATACAGAATCTATACATTCAAAATCTAAGCCACCTATAGCATTTTAATCAGCATAATAGTGCCAATAATTAAATTCAATTTCTGTTTATAAGCTCTAACTTGTGGTAATCCTTTCCATTAATTATGTAATATCCTCCCTCACATTATCTTTCCTTCTAACTGTGCATTCTTATTACTGTTTTTTACTTTCACAATTTTTTTCTCATCCTAATTCACTGTTATTATACTAACTACAAAATGCTTTTTGATATTTTAATCGTACCAAAATTTTTCTTAGCACAGAAAGAATAAGAGACATGGATACCAGAAATTTAATCATAGCATCGCTGTCTATAGCTGTTCCTAAATCAAATGACATTTCACAATAGTTAGTTGAATTTCTGTTAGGGAAATTGCAGTAGAAGGAAGAAATAATAATAATATCAAGTGCAACTGGTTTGAAGTTCCCTGCTTTTGTCAGCAGTGGAAACTCCGGCTTTCTGAGTTAGTGTTTATAAAGATGCTGTTTCCATCACGGCAATGCTATGTGAAATGGATGACTGTGGACCAGCGCTTGCTGCTGGACAGCTACGGTCAGAAAAGGGAGATGGAGTGAGGACCGCCTGCTGCTGGCACGAACGAGTGTGTGATTGTTCATTCGTTTTCTGTAGCATGGACTCATCATCCAGGAAATGAGAATCTGCTGCAGGAAACAGTAAAATCTGCATCAATAACTAATAGAAAAAAAGATAAGAGGAACCGGGGAGCCAGGAGAGCAACTCAATCCTTATGGTTACAAAAATTAACAACAAAACAAACATCCCAGCTCACCTGTTCCAGTTTCTGGGACTTCTCCCGGGAGATACAATTATTATTTCTATTGATTTAATGTGCCAAGGGGATAATAACAAACTAGTAAATAATTACATATTGTACAAAAATACTGTTTGTCTCTTTACTATAAGCTTCACAGCCCCAGAGCAAACTAATCTTCTCAATTTTGCTCCGTGAACTTACAGTAAGTTCATCACAAAATGTAGAAGAAAGGGCAAATAAAACTTTTTGATCACCAGAGGAAAACTGTTGATAAACAAGTCTGATCACTATTGGGTGTGGGGAGTTGTCTGTTCCCACATCTAGAGAACACAATGTAGGCAGTAGGCCTGTTTACTTTTATCTATGTTTTCCTCCCATAAAGAACTTTGTTAGAAAATAAAGTAATAATAATAATTGACCTAAATGGCTCCATTTTTCCAACCTGAAATCTAAAACTAAATTATATGTGCACATTGTGTTTCATTTGATTATAAAACAAAGTTTCTTTTATCCAAAACCAGCCTCTCCCCACACTATGGAAAGTTTCTTTCCTTTATTCTGGCCTCCATTACCTCTCCTGTCAAGACTATGTCCCCACAGTCACCCTCGCTCTTTCTTCTCATCACAAATTACCTCCTCTTTCGTACCCCACTTACCTGTTTCTTCTTTAGTCTTCTCCGTCGTTGTAAGTGACACCAACATGTAGCTACCCGCCCAACCCCAAATCCAGGAGTCATTCTTATTTCATCACTTTCCATTATCTCCCAGCATCGAAACCATTCTGAAAATCTTCCTCCCAAAGAACATCTCAGAACTGTCCATTTCCCCCATATTTTCCCGTCATCACGCTAACTAAGCCACTGATACCTTACACCTGGTCTCTTTTGTTCCCCTAATCTTTGGGTTATACATTACAGGGAGAGGAATCTTCTCAAAAAAAACAAATCAAATCACATTATTCCCTTCATTCATACTCTTAAAGACCTTCCAGTACAATCCAAATGTCTTACCTGGCTCTTGCCAGGGCTTCTCAGTCCTGCGTGATCTGTTCCTACTCTGCTCACCCTCAGCTCACAGCACACCACCCCTTCCTTGCTCATTTGTCATCAGCTATACTGCTTTTCCTCCTTCTCTGAAACATGCCAGTAGTGTTGCTGGTGACCCTTTGGGTCTTGACACTTTGTGTACCGACCACTTTCAAAGCAGTTACCCAGCGCTTCACAGAGCCACTGTTCCTCATCTTCTAACTCAAATGTCACCGTCTTAGACAGATTCTACCAGAACACCATCTTCAAAATTAGTCTTTCCATAGCCATCCACTGTCACTCTCAATTATACCTCCTGCTTTATTCTTTTATGGCACATATGAAGACTGTAGTGATCTGGTTTGCTGTCTGTTCACTTATTTGTTGGCTTTCTGCTCCCACTTGACTCTACGTCCCAGGGAGCAGTGACCTTGTTTTTGTCATTACTAGTGTGTCTTCAGTGCCTGGAGAAGTCGGTCAGTACCTGGCATACTGGTGGCTCCAGGCCCTGGTGTGAATGGTGTCCCCTAGAGCTATTCAACATGCCGTCTTTGAATACATGTTGTTCTTTTGCTTAATGTGGTGTAATTTTTTGCATATTCTTTCAGGCTTTGTATTCCAGCTGAGTTGTTTCTTTCCTTTAGTCTTACCAGGGAAATGAACTAGCCCTCTATAAACAGGCAGAGCCACAAGAGGTCTGCAGAATTTCAATGGATACCCGTTTAATACCTGAAAAGTCTCCCCACCTAAAAGATAGGGTGGATTTTAAAAGAATGACTAATTATTATAAAGGTGTAAGACCTAAAAATTAGAGCCAGAGAAATAAGAACTGTAATTGAGTGATGCAGCAGCCGAGGTGGAAGGTTATGATTGTGTAAACAATGGCAGAATGAGGTAAGGATGTGACTCAACAGTAGGAGAATGGGTTACCATCTCCTTCTTTAATTTAAGGACTCTAAGGTAAAGTGCCAAAACTGAAAACCATCCAGAGAGCTGAGATTGGGAGGAGAAAAAATTACTCTGGCTATTTTCAGCTCCAGACCTCATATTCCTGGTGTATATTTTTGGTCCTTATCTGACCATAACCCTCTAAGAAGATGTATAGGTTGATGTAATTATTTCTTAGCATCCTTAACCACACTAATATTTAGGATTAAAATATAATTTGTTTGATAGAATTATAGCTATAAAAATTTTTATGCTAAGAAGGAATTTGTCTAAATTTTATATTTTAGCTAGTTGTAATAGTAAAAAGAATTTGACTATTTAAAAAATTAACCTATGATTCTAATTTAAAATATATTATTGAGTAACTGCTTTAGAATTCTAATTTACTAAGTTTGTGTATTGTTTTGGGAAACAAAATAATTTAAAAACCAATGTAGTTATAGTTTTAATTCTGTTGGTTTTATAAAAATCATTAGGGAGAATTTTATTTTATAAGTTAGCCAGAGTACTAAACAGCAAATGAAATATATTAAATTTGTGAATATAATTTAAAACATTGATGGTATACATTTTTGCATTAAAATTTGCTAAAAATATAGATAAAATAAAAAATTTATATGTTGGATCTAAAGCTTAAGGGCAAAATTAGGGTTTTGAATACTAGAAGCAAACCACTAAATAATGTTTGTGGACCCTAAAATTTACCCTAGATATATCGAGACTAATCAAATGGAAGGCAGAAAGTGATTTGCACTAATCAAAGTGTTTCCTGAATCGTAAAGCCTAGTTGGAGCCAAAATAGGTCACATTATTATGTCTTGAGCTGTAACAGACCAGGGGAAGTAGGTATAATAAGAAATTCTGAATTTCAGTCTATACCTTCAAACTTGGTTCACTACAGTGGTGTTGTCTGCCTTCAGGTAGTCTATAGACATGTAATGTAGGAAGATTCACAATGATCTATAACATCTCTCATAATCAACTTACTGTGAGAGGCACTCTGTACCTTTTTCATCTTCACAGAAAACTTGCCAGGTTGGTACTATTATTCCTATTTTTAAATGATTTAAAATGGTTAAGTGGTTTACACAGTCATATAGCCTGAAAGTGGCAAAATCAAGACTTGAACCCAGAACTTTATATTCTGAAGGTCTTGCTCTTTTCACTTTACCCAGTTTACTAATGAGTTAATGCATTACCAGGCAGGGTAGCCACAATTATGATCAGCCTTTATTTTATGGTAGGGTCAACTCCCAGCCACTCAGGTAGCTAGATGGGTGAACTTTTTAGGGTGAAAAACGAGAACAATAAAAATGACTTTTATCTTCCCTCAAATTGTGCCAGGTGAGCAGATGCGTAGGTAATTTATGTGTAATTCATTTGCTGGCTTTGCATTGTGTTTGTTAATTATTTTTTGTAAACAAGTTCCACCAGCACTCTGCTCTGCCAATGATGTGTGACATTTTGATAACAATGTATTTAGAGCTTTAGAAACTTCTGTAAATCCTATAATATTGTGGAAGAAAATTTTAGTAATTTTTACCATTTAACAGGTGAACTGGCCAAAGTGTGTATGTATGTGAATGTGTGTTGATGTGGGCACTGGCCTGCAGTGCCTGAGGTGTCATGAATGAGATATGAGAGAAATTCACATGGACTACTGAGTCCTGTGGAGGAAAAGGGGGTGGCACGGCTACTCCCGCAAAGGGGGAGTGCCGTAGAGGGGCCTGGCCACTCTCCCAAGGGGAGACTGTGCTGTCCCTTGCCTGGACAAGTTTTTTTTTTTTTTTTTTGCACAGAAGTACAGGTACAACTTATTAATCATTATCAGGCAGTAAGGCTCAAACGATAGATAGCATACAAAGAACTATTAGGGCTTCTTCTGAGTCAGGGTCTATCAGCTAAAAGGCTACAAAACTTTGGGAAACAAACTCAGACCTTTATCATTTAATTAAGAGCATTCTTAGCAAAGCAGGCTTAACAGGATTTTACAAATCCTTTCTCAGGCCTGATCACCTGGGGAGCCTGCCCTTTCCAGCAGAGGGCTGTACTACCTTCTGTCATTGTTTCAGGCTTAAGTCAGGCAGAGGAGGCAAGACAGCCAAGGATTTTAAGAGACTTCTCATGGATTCAGGGGAGTCAGGCTTTGTCAAAGTGGAGGAATGAGGGTCCATCACCCACTTTCTCCATAGCCTCCTAAGTCCTTCCCTGGGTCCTCTGTGTGATCATGCCTGTCTTAGGTCGTTCCCCCCTTGGGGAATCTTACCTGTCATTGGCTAACTAATCAAGCATTGGGGGCCAGTTATGGATGAAGGAGCAGAAGCGGGGCTCTTGCCAGGGAGATAAGCTCTGTCTCCTTAGTGGCTTATTGTCCGAAGGTTGCTCACTCAGCCTTAGCCATGGGGGAGTTACAGCTCCTGAAACCAGGCAGGGTGGCTCCCAACAGTGTGTGTTTTCCAGTCTTCTGTAAAACCTATATTATCAAGAAATGTGAGGATGGCATTAATTCATGTAGATGGAGACACGGGCCTTTGTTAGAACAGAGCACAGAGTGATAAGCATTTTTCAGTTACTGGTTAGGTGCCAACCTGCTGACAAGAGTCAGCTGTACGCCTGATGCTTTTCTGGAGCTGCGGGAAGAGATAGAGTAGCTTCTCAGAATGTATTTATTCAAATTAAATTATGAATAATGAATAATAGGGATTTCTATTAACATAATGACAAGACTCAAAGTGCAGGTCATTTGTGTTGCACTCACCATGAACCTCAACCAGTATTAAGTTGGGAAGTTTGCTGGAGATTTCTGGCCATGGTATTGAAGCTGATATTCAGATCAGCTAGGAGAATGGTCATGTGGAGCAGTCATATTGAGAGCTCCGAGCTCCTACACACATTATTTCTTTAGAAGACCAAAAGAGTCGTTTATTTTCTTTACTCTGGCTCAGGTTTACATAAAATACAACTTTAGCACCAGAGTGAAAGCATCACATAAAGCTGGGAGTCATGAGAGTGACAGAGGGAACAGAAACACAAGGCCTTATAATAATGGGACACTAGGGTACATCAATTCCCAGTTAGGGAAAATGGATCTCCAGTTCCCCTATGTTATTAGGTTATGGGATTGGTCTCCAGTCAAGATGCACATGATAGACAACCAATTGATGTTTCTCATATTGACATTTTTCTCTCTCTGTCTGTGTCTCTCTCTTCCTCTCACTCTGGAATCAATGGATATAGCCTATGGTGAGGATTTTTTAAAAAATGAATATGCCATGTCTTTTTATTTCAAAGATTAAGTGGTAGTCTCATCATTTTCTAACACTTTAATGTGATCTCACTTAAAATCTTGGGAGACATTTAAGTAGAAATTGACAAGGTGATTTTAAATTTTATATAAAAATATAAAGAACCTGAAATAGCCAAACAATTCTGGAAAAAGAAAACAAAGTTGGAGGACCACTTACTAAAAAAGCTATAGCATTTGAATATGGTATTGGAATGATAATTTTAAAAACAGATCAAGGGAACAGAACAGGGGATATAGAAATAGACCAACATTTATATGGCCCATTGATTTTGGATAAAGATGTGAAGACACTACATGGGAAAGGCAGACTATTCAACAAATAACTCTCCTTTTGGGGAAAAAATGAAACTGAACTCTAACCTGACACCATAGACAAAAATTAATTTGAAATTCATTGTAGACCCATATACAAAAGCTGAAATAATAAAGTTCCAGAAGAAAATAAAAGACAAAATCTTCAAAAATTTGGAGTAAACAAAGATTTCTTAGAAAATAAAACAAAAAATCAGAACTTTCTAACAATATATACTCATAAACAATAAAAACAAAAAAAGGATGCTAAATATCATCAGTCATCAGGGACATGGAAATGAAAAACAGAGTAAGATACCACTTTATTCATACTAATATGGCTAGATTAAAAAATATAAAAACTAAAGTTACTAAGTGCTGGCAAAAATATGGAGCCACAAGGGCTTTAATATATTGCTTTTAGGGATATAAAATGATACAACCAGTTTGGCAAATATTTTATCAGTTTTTGTGATATGTATGTTTATATATTTATTACCCTATGATCCAGCAACTTCATTCCTAAGTATTTACCCAAGATAAATGAATGCATATACCAAAAAAAAAAAAAAGATACATAAATTTTGGTAGCATCTTTATTTATAAAGAGCAAAATTGAGGAGGAAGGTCCCTCAAGAGGTAAATAGACAAACAAATTGTGCTATCTTTTTTACATTGAAATAATATTCACTAAAGAAAATGAATTGTCAGAAAATGCTGATGATTATGGATAAATCTTAGAGACATTAAGTGAAAGAAATTAGATATAAAACTGTTCATATTCTGTGGTTCCTTTTGCATGAAAGCCTAAAGCAATCAAAACTAATTTTTGGTGATAAAAATTAGATCTGTGATTGCTTGGGACATGAGATGGATTTGAGTATTGATTACAAAGAAGTATCATATATTCTCTATTTTGATTGGGGGGTAGCTATTTAACAGATACTTCTGTTGAAACTCACTTATTGAATAGTACACTTAAAATTCTTTCCATTTTCTTACATGTACTTCATAGCTCTAAAAAAGGTAAAGGAATTTTAAAGTTAAATTTCTTATGACTGACTCACTTTTAAAAATAAATTATATGAAATACATAATATCTAAATTACCTCTCCTGCTTATTCATACTTTTCTTTCTTATATAAGCCTACTGATGAACTCAGGAAAGCTTGAATGCAGAGAATGTTAAATGATAGTCTCTGAGGTTCGAGCTTCAGTTCTTGGTATCAATTAGAAAGCAATTATTTAGCATGTCCTTGACTGGGAATCATTTTGATCAATTTATGAGATTAGAATAATTTAATTGAAGAGACTAATTTTTCCCTGCGAATAAGACCAATTTCAGACACAAGGGTATCACTATTTAAGTGTCTTTAACATTAAATAATATTTTATGCAGTCTAATAAATAAAAGAGTTCTAATCTCATACCATTAACCAAGTGTTACCAGTTTAACCCTAAAGAGTAGCGTCTCCTTCCGGAACTTAGGGGAAATCTGTCTCTATCTTGACCTTATTTCTGCTTCTGCCATGAGCTGTGGTCCTGGATGCAGCCCTCCTTTTCGTGGTAGAAAATTTAGGGTGATTATCAGCAAAGTCCAAAAATAATAACATAACTTTTATACTTAACAGACATACCTTTGTTTTGCCAACTATTCATAAACAAAACATTAGATTAAAATTTTTACGACAAATTTATCTTACTGATATATTTGCTTTCTTCTTATGTTTACCAGGCATTAACCAGGTAAGAGATAAATCAAGTGGATTCCTCCTAGATGCTTAATAAGAATCAAATGTGTTGGCCTCTAGCTATATAGAATCATCTATCTATCTGTCCATTTATTTATCTATCTCAAGGTAAAAATAAAAGATGCATCAAAACTAGTGCTGTGCTTTTGAACAGATGTGACTTTATTATAATCAAGAGATATTATTAAAGTCTGTCTACTCATTAAAATATCATCATCATTAAATAATTGTATAAATATTTTTTGGGCTACATTGTAGATTTGATCATTTCTTTCAACCAGGAAATTATGAATTTCAATGATTATTACCAGATATAGTCATCCAGAAATTTCAAATGTGGTCAACTAAAAAAAACTGCTAAAGAAATAAAGAAAAAAATTATTTTAAAAGTAGAATTGGTGCCACCAAAGAAGCTTGAAAGTATGTGAAAGATCATAGCAAATTACTGAAGTTTTAGGAAATTGCTACAATTCTGGGAAAACACTGGCCAGGGCCAGGAGGGCGATTGTGGAGCCACAGACCGGAGTGACTTTCTATTCTCGTTTCTGGTATTCAGGGGTGTAACTTTAGAGAACTACAGTGCTGTTTTACACATTTTAATGCTATCACACTATTTTTATCAGTAATTATTTTCAAAATACGTGTGTGTACTATATTAAGAAATTGTGTTTTTGAGGCATTTAAAAGCCACTTTTGTATCTTAAACATTTGCCAAGGATTGCATATCCAACCTTGTGATGAAAATCATTAAGTAAATGTAATTAGCCTAGTAAATATTTACTGTGAGATCTGCTTTCTGGAATCTATTTCTGTCACTAGATTGTACTGTAGAAAAGAAGTGAAGTGAAGGAGCCAGTGCCTACCTCTCTGTTACGGATTGGAGGGAATGAGGATTTTTTTTACAATGAGTGTGAAACCACCTTACAAGGAGGAGGAAGGCTTTCTTTCGCCTACAAGGGTAAAAGACCTCCATTACTTTATAATGTAAACATTATGTAAATCCTCATTTTATATTTTCACAAGGGTCATATCAAATCTCCCAGGAGTAGGAGGAGCCGTGTAAGGGCATTGTGCTTTGTTCTTTAATTAGCGGAATACCTATGGAACTGTCATGTGGTCTAAGTGAAATTTTACATGAAAATCTCGTTGCTGGAGAACAGCAAAGTCGCTTCGCGTGTTACTAGAGGGAGGTAGTAATATGATTAAAAAGATTTAACCACGTTGCATTTTATTTCAGTGACTATTTTCTTAACCATTCAAGCTAAACCTGCCAGCCTCGTATCTGTAATTACGGCACATATTAAAACCAGCCAGGCTGTTAAGTACACATTCCGATGTGTAGCTACTGCTCTAACATATCACTCCATCATTTTCCATTATACCATGCAACATTAGTCACCATTATTGCACTGTGCAGGCTTGATAAACACTTAATGCTAAAGGAGCAAATGTTAGGAATGTTGCCTAATGTTTTTTTTATCTCTGAGTCTACATTATGTTTCTCATGTGGTTTCTCCTTGCTTCAATTCATCTGGTTTCATTTGTTAAATTTGCACAAATTCTTAACATAAAAGTATCCCCAAATGTGTGTGTCGTATTTAGGTTATAATTCTAAGCAGAGGTTCTAGTGACATTTAAGAGCAAACTGAGGGGCCAATGGGATACTGATAACTCTGGGGAAGCTAGAAAGGGAATAGCAGAGAATTTATGCAAGTCTGGGAGCTGGTTATTTTATGCACAGCTGCTTACGAAGTAGAACCTTCCTTAGTTGTTGTGCCCCCTTATTTCTCTCAGTTCAATCCTTACATCACAACTGTTAAATGTATAGTCTTTAGTGTGCATCAGTTAACATAACTTATTAATGGTTATTAGCTGTTTTCCAAATATCTATCTCCATCTCTAGAAAAGATTGCAATGATGCATTTAGATTTTAACTGAAACATCTCTCTCCAAAGGATCTGACAAGTTCTAACCACTGAAAACTTGGGGCGGTCGGGGGGAGGTTGGCAAATGTGAAAGTTCAGGTGATATATTTGTTAAATTAACATGAGCCAACGTACACCTGAGGGTTAAGAAAACATACAAAAGCATTCATTTGTCATGCAGAAAAAATTGGAATGGAATCTAAACAACATAAAAAGGCAGTCAATATTTTGGTTGTTGGGTGAAAAGTTATAGCCAAAGATGGCACTTGAGTTCTAACCCTGTACCTAAGCCAGCCTCAGCAACCTGTGCCTGGGACCACTCTTTTGCCCAAGAGATGAGATGAAGTTGCTGCCACCCATTCATCCAAAGCTTGGATATGTCCCACTCCTCATCCCTGTCCCCTACCTGTGGGGATCATGTTCAAGGGTGGGTCCTCCCTGTGGACTTACTGCCTTTTCAGAGGGAGACCTTTTATTTGTATCTGTGCCTTCTCCAGAAGGCCTAGGACCAGTTGTGTCACCCTTTTCCAGGAAGCATCAACCTGAGCATCATTGGGCACAGGTATCCCAGCTCTTTATCCAGGTAAACCATCATTTCAGCCTGTTCTTCTGCTCGCCCTGGGGGTGTTTCAGGTACTTCCTGTCTTGGCCCTGTTGCTTCCAGGCCATGGTGGAGCAGAGGTTAGTGCCTTCGGATACTGTCTATTTTTTTCTCCTCCTGTACCCTCAGCAGAGCTGACAACAGCCACCACTTCTTAGGCAGTCAGCAGTGGTGGCCAAGTCCCTGTTTCAAAACAAACAAAACTAAGTTGTCAATTGCTCACCACAGTTACCTCTCAGGTTCAGAGCACACCTGTCTGCCCGGGCGTGGAAAGGAAGCATCTCACAAAGCCACTGCCCATTGACAGTGCGTCACCTACAGGAGTGCCTGGGAGAAAAGGAGACTTGCCCAAGGCATTTAGGCAGGGTCCTGAAGGCGAGGGGAAGAGAAAAGCTTCTCTTTAAATTCATCACCATGAATCTCAGGGATTAGGTGCATCCTGTGTTTGGGTGCTATTATTTTGCTGAATTCTAAATGTTCTTCTCCTTCTCCATTGCCCTGACCTTAGTCCTGCTTCCTCCACCAGGATTTTACCAATTAGCTTAGCCTGCTCACTAAGTTTAAAAGGTCTCCATTGCCTGGTCCTTGAAATCAGAAGTCTGTACTTCGCTCTTTTCACAGCTTCTTCTATCCTCCTACCCACATTCATTTTTTAAAAATTTGTTTATCTTTAGAGGGGAAGGGAAGGAGAGAGGGAGAGAAATATCAATGTATGCCTCTCATGAGTCCCCTGCTGGGAACTGGCATGCAACCCAGGCATGTGTCCTGACTGGGAATCGAACCGCAATCGTTTGGTTCGCAGGCCCACACTCAATCCACTGAGCTACTCCAGCCAGGGCCTACCCACATTCATTTTGAGTCACTCTTTTCAATGCAGGTTTTCTTCTCTTTGTAGGAACACATCAGCTCTTTACCAAATAGTTTAGGAACCTGACACTCTCACATGTCGTTACCTGTGCTTTCTTCCTCGGGTCTTTGTTAGAAAACTTGAATTGTCCTTTAAAACTCTTACCAATACTAATTCTCTGAAGTGTTTTTCCTAAATATCCCACTGAGATCAGCTATTTTCTTTGGTCCTAAGTGATTCATTAGCCCCCCATTATTTTCTTTTTATTGAGTTTATTGGGGTGACATTTGTTCATAAGACCATACAAGTTTCAAGGGTACAACTCAATAAAACTTCACTTGCTCACTGCATCATGTACCCATTGCCCAAGCAAAGTCTCTTTCTGTCTCCATTTCCCGCCACTTTGCTCATCTCTACCTACCTACCCCCTTTCCCTCTAGTTATTACCACATTGTTGTCTGTGTCTATGTGTTATCTGTTCATACATACACATGTACACAAATATGTACATACATATGTATATATAACATATGTTTCACTATACATATATTTCAACAAACAGCACCAAATATGTGCCAAACAGTATTTAAGCACCTCATAAATATTAACCCAGTTGTATATTTAGTATAAATATTAACTTATAATGACAGTGTAAAGTAGGTACTAATTTTATCTCTATTTCAGAGATTAAAGACCTGAAGCACAGAGAGGTTAAGTTACTTGCCCAAAGTCACACAGGTAGTAAGCACCAGAGCCGCGCTTACGGTTCCCAGGCAACACGGTTCTGAGTCCCTCCAGAGTCCATGATTTTAACCACCGTGCTAAAATGACTCTTATAGACTATTTTACATCACATCACAGATATTTTCAGTGCTTATCTTATTATAATATTTCTATTTTTACATGCCCACTTCCCATGCCATCTCCTTAAGGATTAAAAATGAATTTGATTTTCGCCCCCTATTTTCTGACTCAGGACCTGGCGTGAAACAGTTGTTCAATAACTGCCTGGGAATTGAGTTGAATTAAGATTAAAGCTATTTTCTTTTTTTCTTCCTTTGCTGATAAATGAACTTCCCTGGCAGTAGTTTGTCTTGAGGTTTATTTGTACTCAGTGAAAAGAAAGGTAAGAAGATAAAATCAAGTTAGCTTAGCAAAAAAGAAAGGCAATACTAGCAAATGCTTAGATAAATACCATTAACTACCATTACAGAAATTCTTTTCCGGAAATGGATATTTTAGCCGTGTAGTAAAGGAGACAGAAGGTTCCACTATCATGGGGCAAGCAGCAGGCCTGCTTCTATAGTGCACATTGCTGACCAAATGTCACACTTCGTGCTAGTCATTGAAATAAATGTGCACACTCTGACTATTGCTAAATGCGGCTGCTTTCAGTAGGAATACTGATAGCTCAAGTAGGAAAAGCTGGACTAATTGAATCTTTAGAGGAAAAAAATATATGTACAGATCCCTTCAGAAGGAAGAAATATAGTGAAGGGTATCAAAAAATAATAATCATTAAGACTTTATCATTCTAGATTATGATTATTCTCATGGAAGCATTTTGTAATGCAACTAGTGACTAATGAGATCTAATGTGACTAGGGGACTGCAAAGCTGTTGTCATAGCAATTGCTAATATATATGATACCACTGAAACATCAAATCAATCTATTTTAAAGTGGATATTGTGCTGGAATGAATGCCAAGTGGGTAAAATGGTGGGAGGTATCAGCACTACCTTTTCTTTCATGCAATATAGTATTCATATAATGTACAATAAATAATTAATGGTATAAATGATTGGCTTCTAATTCTTCTACAGTTTAGTACATATTCAATTATATAAAACAACTAGAGCTTAATATCCAGTAAAATTAAAGATCCAAAATTAGAATTGTTGAGAAAAAAAGCAGTTTTAGAGTATAACAAGTTCAAACTTCCACCTAAGTCAGATTTTTTTATTGTTTCTATAGTATTATTTAGAAATAGTTAGTCATTCTTACTAAATCCATCCAAGTCAGGAGGCTTAATACTTCACACAATAATTCTTTCCATTTCTGCCCAACTCCAGCTCTTAGAATGGCCACTGAAGAGAACAATTTTAATTGAAGTCTCATCTGAAATTCAATGCTAAAAATTTCTTCATGCTTTCTAAAAAATGACATAAAAGATTGCAATAAAATATAGATTTGCTTCTCACAAGGAGATTTGCTACAGTAGTCTATCATTTAAAGAGAGGAAACTGTAACTACATGATAACCAATAATTTTATATAAATAATTGATCAGATAATTTAATATGATTATCATACTTTTGGTTACTCTCAAAATTCTCACCTATAGTACTTTGTTGGTAATAGTGTTAGTTAATGTGTTTTAGAATAGAATGCCTTTGAATGCATACTTTAAACCAGTTGTTCATAAATTCACAGGTTTTTTTGTCCATGGAATACGCAGGCTATGCCCCATTTTCTTTAAAACTAAGTGTTTTATAGGTATTCATTTTTTTTCACAAGAATCCTATAGAGTAGATACTATGAATTTTACAGCGGAGAAATGAGGTACAATGAGCCCCAGGACACTTTGAAGGTTACACAGCATCCAGGACTCCATGGCTGTGTGTGAAGTGTTATGAAAACAAACTACCACATTATTACTTTAATCGTTACTTACAAATATCTGCAGGTTTTTCTTTCATGCTTTTTCTTTTTCTTTTTGGTTGTTGTCCAAGTACAGTTGTCTCCATTTTCCCCCCACCACTCCAGTCATCCAAACCTCCTACCCTTGATCCTACCCCCTTTCGCTTTGTCCATGTGTCCTTTATACATGTTCCTTGATGACCCTTCCCCATTTCCTCCCATATCCTCTCTCAGCTCCCCTCTGGTTACTGTCAGTTTGTTCTTTATTTCAATGTCTCTGGTTATATTTTGCTAGCTTGTTTGTTTTGTTGATAAAGCTCTCACTTACAGGTGAGATCGTATGGTATTTGTCTTTCACCACCTGGCTTATTTCATTTAGCATAATTCTCTCCAAATCCATCCATGCTGTCTCAAAAGGTAGGAGCTCCTTCTTTCTTTCTGCTGTGTAATTCCATTGTGTAATTGTACCACAGGTTTTTAAAAAGATTTTATTTACTTATTTATTAGAGAGAAGGGAAGGGAAGGAGAAAGAGAGGGAGAGAAACATCAATGTGTGGTTGCCTATTATGTCTCCCCCACTGGGGATCTGGCCTGCAACCCAGGCGTGTGCCCTGTCTGGGAATCGAACCAGTGACCCTTTGGTTCCCAGCCCGCACTCAATTCACTGAGCTACACCAGCCAGGGCTGTACCACAGTTTTTTGATCCACTCATTTACTGATGGGCACTTAGGTTGCTTCAGCACTTGGCTATTGTAAATTGTGCTGCTATGAACATTAGGGTGCATAGGTCCTTTTGAATTGGTGTTTCAGGATTCTTAGGGTATAAACCCAGCAGTGGAATTGCTGGGTCAAAAGGCAGATCCATTTTTAATTTTTTGAATAAATTCCATACTGTTTTCCACAGTGGCTGCACCAGTCTGCATTCCCACAAATGGTATACTGAGGTTCCTTTTTCTCCACAACCCCACCAGCACTTATTTGTTGATTTGTTTATGATAGCCATTCTCACTGGTGATAAGTGGTATCTCGTTGTGGTTTTAATTTGCATCTCTCTGATGGCTAGTGATACTGAGCATCTTTTCATATGACTCTGGGCGCTCTGTATGTCCTCCTAGGAGAAGTGTCTGTTCAGGTCCTTTGCCTATGTTTTAATTGGATTGTTTGTCTTCCTGGAGTGGAGTCCTGTAAGTTCTTTATGTATTTTGGAAATTAAACCCTTTTCTGAGGTATCATTGGCAAATAGACTTTCCCATATGGTTGGTTCCTTTTCTTCAGATTTTTTTTTATTCTGGTTGTTGTTCAAGTACAGTTTTCTGTCTTTTACTCCCATCCCATTCTATCCCCCCAGTGCTCCCCACCTCCTTCCCATTTCCACCCCCCTTAGTTTTTGTCCATGTGTCCTTTATACTTGTTCCTATAATCCCCTCCCTTTTTCCCCTGAAATTCCCTCCCCTTTCCCCTCTGGTTACTCTCAGCCTGTTTTCTATTTCAATGTCTTTGGTTATATTTTGCTTGCTTGTTTGTTTTGTTGTTTAGGTTCCTGTTAAAGGTGAGATCATATGGTATTTGTCTTTCACCATCTGGCCTATTTCACTTAGCATAATGCTTTCCAGTTCCATCCATGCTGTTGCATAGTGTAGGAGCTCCTTCTTTCTTTCTGCCGCGTAAAATTCCATTGTGTATATGTACCATAGTTTTTTGATCCATTCATTGACTGATGGGCACCTAGGTTGCTTCCAGCACTTGGCTATTGTAAATTGTGCTGCTATGAACATTGGGGTGCATAGGTTCGCTTGGATTGGTGTTTCAGGATTCTTAGGGTATAAACCGAGCAGTGGAATTGCCAGGTCAAAAGGCACATCCATTTTTAGTTTTCATCCATACTGTTTTCCATAGTGGTTGTACCAGTCTGCACTCCCACCAACCGTGTACTATGGTCCCCTTTTCTCCACATCCTCTCCAACACTTGTTGTTTGTTGCTTTGTTTATGATGGCCATTCTTACCAGTGTGAAGTGTATCTCATTGTAGTTTTAATTTGCATCTCTCTGATAGCTATTGATATTGAGCATCTTTTCATGTGTTTCTGGATCCTTATTAATTTTGCTGATGTTTTCTTTAGCTGTGTAGAAACTTTTTATTTTGATGAAGTCCCATTTCTTTATTCTTTTCTTTATGTCCCTTGCTCTAGGGGACATATCTTTCACCCTTTTTCATTAAGGCACAGACAGTAACAGTAGAAGATAATCTAACCACCTCCTAAGAAAGGTGAGAGAGAATAGAACCAGAGAATTTAGAACTGAAATCAGGCTTGCTGATGAAGATAATAATGTCTTCTACTGAGATTTTAATGAGAACTTGAAAGACAATGTTCAAAGATGATTCAGTGACACCTCTTTAAGAAACAAAATCAGTATGTAAATTCCATAATTAGGGAAAAAATGTAAATTGCTTTGTGCCAGAGAGACTGGTTTGAATCCAGCCCCAATATTAGAAAAATAAATGACCCAAAGCAGTGGCCCTAGATGGCAATGCAGTCATCACAGCCCCGTCTAAGAAGTTTGTATAGTTCAGCTCCTAAACTATTACCATCAGCAGCAGCATTGATTGTCCCTGGCTGACCCTGTCCTCAGAGGATAACGTTGAACATGAGGATCGAAAATGTGATGGGTCTAAGTTAGTCAAGGAGAATTCTCTCAAGTGAAGGGATCTATATTTTGTGTAACTCCTTCTTGGGCTTTGTGTCATACTGTTTAAACACTGCTTCCCCTAATTTTTACAAGAGGATTATGGGTGAGTAAACTGATCCTATCATTTTAAGATGATGTGATGAATTGTGGAATCAAGTTCAAACCCAGGAGGGTTTCTTATATGTCTGCAGTGACATGTGCATCCCTCCAAAATCTTTGATTCCATTACTCAATGCTTTTCCCATTCTACTGCTATTGGTGGTTTATCTCTTTACATAGCTCTCTCTCAAGTTCAAGGCACCCACGACTACACTCAGTCCTCTAAGAAGGGTATAATCCATAATATATTATGGGAAAGTCAGTTCCCCATGAGATGCTGCATTGTTTAACTGTCTGCACAAAGTGAGTGAGGAATATGAATTTGTGAACACTAAAGGGCATTCTACTTTCCTGTGAATTAAATCTGACAGATCATCAAATGAAAGGAATGCCCCATGCCATCTGAAAATGTGCTGATGGTCTGCAAATGTGATCTACTTTTAGCTATCAAGTAGAATCAGGTGAGGAAAGAATGCAGAACTGTTGAAACCTGGTAGGCTGACAGCGTTATTCAATGCACATTGTGAAATGACAGAATGGAATCTTTCCAGAGAGCTCGTCTTTCTCTTTGTAGACATGGATGGGCAGCAAACCATCACCACAGCACCAGTCTGCTGTGGCCATAGGACAGAAAATCATTGCCTCCTCAAGAGAGCTTCAATGATCTTTCTAGACATGATGAAGAAAGAATAACATTCAAATTTGTGATTTTACAAATAAATTAACAGAGGTTCAGTAAAGGCACCATTTAGCATATGCCAGAAATGATTCCTAATTGCACTAGAAATTTAAAAATGCATACTTGGAGGGTAGATGACAAATTACACCGATGTATGGAATGACTGAAGACCTCTGAGCCAGATTCATTTGGCTGACTTAGTATGGGATGTACTCAGAAGTGGGGGATGTACTCAGAAGTGATCGCACACCATTTAGAAGACTGTGTGAATCGCAAACCTACTATATGAATGAGGACATTGCCTTTTTGTGAGGCCTTGAGCCATATTTACTCCAGATTTGTGGGCATTCTGTGTTCTCAGGCAATGTTTGATAAACAGTAGTAGCAGGACTGAATTGTATATTATGACAGCAAACACTACATTATATATACAGGATGGGGCAGAAGTAGGTTTACAGTTTTTGCATGGAAAATAATATAATAATTAATAACAACAATGCAGGAATAAACTGTGCTTCACGCACTCACAACGGTAAACCTCTTTTTGCCCCACCCGGTACGTCACTTTTGTCTGTTTTTGAATCTCATCTAAATGTAATCATACAGTAGGTCATCTCTATTGTTTGGCTTCTTTCACTCAGCATCAGTCTAGTGGATTTATCCATGCTTTTGAGTGTATTGCTAGTTATTTTTATTGTCGTGTAATATTCCATTCCATGAATAAAATACACATTGTTTGTCTGTCTTACTTGATGGATATTTGAGTTATTTTCAGTTTTGAGCTATTATAAATACAGCTGCTATGAACATTCACAGATATGCATTTTGGTATCTATAAGTACTCGTTTCTTTTAGGTATGTACCCAAGAGTAGAATTGCTGGGTCATACTATGATACATTTTCCCAAAATCATTTTATTCATTTGCATGCTCTCCAGAAATGTGAGAGAGTTCCAATTGCTCCACATCCTGGAGAATACTTGGTATTTTTGCTAGTTTTCCATTTTGTTACTGGTAGTATTATTATTATTATTATTATTATTATTAGTAGTAGTAGTAGTAGTAGTAGTAGTAGGACTATGCTGCTTTACCAGGTCTTTATGGAAGAAAATCACATACAAAAATCAGGATAGAACATATCTGACCACAGGTCTTCTTTCCTTAAGTCATTAGTCTGGCTTTCCTCTGGCAGAATGCTTTTGCTTTAGTGGATTTCTTGTTCTAGCTTTTGTGCAAATCTTTAGCATTCTTAGGCAGTTTCCGTTTTCACCTCTCCTACTACTGAAGTTTGATAGACTCTCCTACATGTTTTCCTTGTGACATCTGCAAGCACGATAATGTCTATCTGCTTAGCTGCTGACCAAGTGTCGATTAGCATGCCCTGAGGTTAGGCAGGGAAGGGTCAGTTCTCTGCGATGTATGCCAGAGCACCGGGCCTGCACTTCTGACTTCTAGCTGCCTTGTGCATAGTACACATCTGGTAAATATTTGTTGAAATGAGTTAACTTCCTTTTTCTCTATAAAATTATTTTAACTTGTGCTTCCTCTTATTATAAACATCGCATTTTCCTGGACAGTTTCCCCTAGTTTGTACTTTACCCGAAGAGCTTACTTTGACCACTTTGGTACTTTTGATCTTAAACGATACGGTTGGAGTGAGCAGTGCTGTGTGCTCCCTGAAATGTGAATCTGTACACCGTGATGCTCAGAAGCTATTGACTATTTTTAAGAAGGGTCTGAACAGCAATATAGGCAGGCAACTTAGCATTCTGAAAATTATTTTGAGTTTACTGAGCAAAAAGTAAACTTCTATTAGGTAAAAAAAAAAAAAGAAGGGAAGAAAATTATTTTGATGGTTTGTTGTCTTAGAACTTTGAATGGACCTTTCAAAACTCTCATAAAAAGTTTTACTTATACATTAGTAATTTAGGGGAATTAACTATTTATCAGACACATATAACATGTTGGGCAACATATATTATTTCTGACCCTCTCAGTAGCTCTGTAAAGTCCTCATTTTATACAACTAAAAACTGAGTCTGTGGGTTAAAATTTTACTTGCCTAAATTCTGCCTATTCTAAGTGGGATTGTCATCCTTAAAATATGAATATATTTGATGTAAAAAATCCCTTAATAAATAAGAAAGTGAAATTAATTAAGCTGACCATAATCAATACAGTTTTAAAGAATTTAGCAAGTAAAAAGAAACAAGAATGCTGCATTTTTTTAAATTGCAAGTGCCCTCGGATCTGTGGGGGCCGACACATTGATGGTCCATGACACAAACAGCATTGTCAGACGTGAACGAGGGACTGGGAGAGACTGGATGCCTCTTACGTATTTTCCCTTTATTTTTTTCTTTTCTCAAATCACAGGGCTTTGTTTGAAATGTTTCTGAAGACCATTGCTGAACATTATTTTCCCTTTATTCTGAAAGATATCTTTGCTTTGTATAGCTTACTTTCTATTATTATCTTGCAACACATTCCACGCTGCCTTTTGTAAAATCTCAGTGGTGTGGCAGTTTATTCTTGATGATTACTTAGTTGGAGACCTGTATTATTTTCTCCCACTGTTCACTTTCTCAAGTAAACATCTGTATATGCTTTTTCTTTCTATTTTTGTCGAAGCCATTTAGCTTCTTACAAATTCTAACTTTATCGTGCATTTCTGACTGTGAGCAAATGGAACTGAAAAATTCCAGAGTATCAGATCATCTGGGCTTGTCTGTTCATCTCTAATTATGTGTCTTTTTGGGCCCATCAACTATGTGGTTAGATGGTGGATCATGGTGAATGAAACCAGAATGCGTCAGCTGAATTTAACCCTGGGTTTAGCCTAGGTTTGTTATAGTTAATACTTGCATATTGACTTCACAAAAACTACTGACATTAGAAAGAGGCTTATTTGATCATGTGACTAATTGATACCCTAAATAAGTAATCAGGCTGATAGAACCATCATCCATGTGATACATTGTTCTGCTACATTATTTCATCGGTTCAATGTTCACTTCCTTCCAATTTTTGAGTTAAAATTCTAAAATTAGTAAAAAAGAAAAGATAGAAGGGCTCTATTTTTAAATTTAATATGAGTTCTTTCAGTGAATATGGGTTAATAGGAAACAGGACACTTCTGTTTCCTAGTGGCTCTCCCGGCACTTTGATGCTATCTGTGGGCCAACTAACTAGACGTGCAAGTGCTGAAGTTAACACCTGAGCTACGTTTCAGATAGAATCACTACTTCCTGGTTTCCAGAGCAAAGAAGCCATAAATTCCTGCCTCAAAGCGAGTAGTAGCAAGGTGATGACAATTTAATAGTAATCACAGTCCTATATTAATTATTTCAATTCACATGAGCAGGGGCCAATCATTATCATGGATTTGCTTCTCAGGCCTCACCGAGAACCTTCCATGCCACTTCTTCATTCTAAATTGTTATGGAGCTTCTTTTCTCCCCACCTCTTTTTATCCATGTCATATATTCTTTACTTCTTGTCTCACAGATCATCACAGCATTTCCCAGAGTTTCTCTGTTGCATAGTCATGATCACAGATACCTATGCGAGAACATCTTCTTGTCTGACCCAATTTTCAGAAATTTCATTTCCGGGGATGTGTTAGGAGAAAGGAACTTAAGAACCTTTAACATCTTTGGCTGAAATGACATATCCAATTGTGCCCAGGCACGGAAATTAGCTTTTAGGTTACTTGTTCATAGGCTTATTTAGGGGGATATATTTAAAGGAATTTCTCATTCCTATAATCAATACAGTTTTAAAATAGTACATTTCACATATTTTAAGCAAAAGTGCTAAATGTCCATTCTATATTAGGTGTTCATCTTCTTTTCAGACATTTAGATTTATTGGAAATAAAGCTTATGAACTGGGGCTTTCTCTGACCCTCTACCCAGGGATTTGGTCATTTTAAGTTTCTAATGGAATACTTCAAAATTACATCTTGTTTTATGCATTTAGGACAGTTGGTTTCCGTCTCTTCTGGCACTAAGTTGCCTCCTATCTTAGCACTCCTGATTAGGGCTGTGGGAAGTGAATGTGCCAGGCTGGCTGCAAGAATTGACAAAAGGAAGAGTCGAAGTTGTATAATAATCTTGCAACTAACTGCATGCTTCATCTGTAGTTAAACACATATGGATAAGGCAACTAAAACTAAAAAGTCATCCACATCTTTAGTCTGAGGAAATTGTTTCTGTGGTAAGCATCGCTCCCAGGTATGTTTAACTGGAATATTGTTCAGTGGGGACAGCTCTTCAGGTATCGGGCATGACAGGAAACCTCCCTGACACGGTATACCTGTGGAGCTGATGAACCTTTGTGTCCCATCAGGGAGAAAGTTCTCATCTGTCCCACCTTGTCATACAATGCCGGCCAAATGTTTTAGGATTTCCCTGCTGTTTTAAAATTCTCCAATATACAGCTATTTTTTTAAAACATATTATGATACAGGTAGCAATAATATTACTTTTTTTTTTTGAAACTGCCTAATTCCTCTTGTGATTGGAGACTGGACATGAAGGAGAATGTTTTCCATACTGGTGTAGTACATGCTGGATGCTGAGTCTGAGACTGAGAACTTGTACAGAACTGTGGCCACACGCAGAATTGGATGTGGCTTCTCATAGTTCCAGTCCTGCTGAGGAGGGCATGGGGCTTTCCACAAGGCTCTGAAATATGAAGTGCCTCTGGTAGGTAGGTAAAGAAGTCCACTGAGTGCAAAGATGGTACAGAGATGACTGGTGTTTTTGCTTCTTAAGAGAAATAATCTACTTTAACAAAACCACTTTCCCTATAGTTTTATATGTTTGGGAAGAGCCCACTATTTTCAAAAAATGTTTGCAAGACAGTAATGTACCAGTGTAAGCCTACATTTTTACTCACTAAACTAATTCTGCTGTCACTTCTACAA